>JBBBDQ010000385.1:7640000-7822500 GCA_037127315.1 Ascarosepion bandense | reverse complement strand
AATACAATTATAAACCAAAAACCAAAAACTAAAATAAAAGGGCTGAAAAAAAAAAAAATCTAAATTTAACGATTTCAACGGTAAAAGAGTGGGACGTAGATGCCAAACTAGTAGCACGTTTAAATTCAAAAACAGATGTAAGCCACATGACGTCGGTAAGAGAGTGACTGGAGTCGAAACATCAAGTCAGGATTGATTTCATTGCAAGTCCTTACACCAGGATAATGAATAAACACACAGACAATTCTTAATAGCTGATTTTTTTTTCTGTCTTTTAAATTATTTTCGAATGTTTACATGTATATTTTATTTCTTGTTAATCTTTTGTTAATCTTTTATTTTTCCGATATAAAAGCAGATAAAAATATCGCCTTGTTGAAATTTATTCCATTTTCTTTCACACTTACGACCTGTCATTTACACCTGTCTATTCTATTTGCGACTGCTTTTTAATCTAATTAGAACAACACACGCAACAGCATTTAAAACAAGCCGGTTTTGTAAATTATGTTCTCAATATTAAAAAAAAAAAATGAATAAAATAAGATAATCTACACCGCACACATATATGTTTTTACGAAATGTTACAACTCCGACATATTTTTAATGAATTTGTTAAAACATTATTTTTAATTGAAACTCGTATTTTGCGTCCTCTAGGTACAGGTGAAACTGTCAGCATGTTTGACATGTCTTAACCTTTCGACCAGTATCGAATTTGCAGTTAGGCGAAGCTGGAATTCGAATTAAACCTTATAAACACATAATTTCCTAATTTTTCGTAATATTCATATCTGCTTTCTTAATGGTTTACCCTAGGCCTAGGAGGACGCAGGTTCGTATTCTGCCAGATGACGCATATTTTCCTAAGGTTTCTCGAATATTCAGGCTGATGATATATATAAAAATACTGTTTAATTATGAAAAAACAAAAAACAAAGTATCTACTCAAATACGAGTATTTGTTAAAAATAATGTTTAAACAAATAAATGAAACACAGACACACACACACACACACACAGAGACACAAACAGACACACACACACACACACACACACACACACACACACACACACACACATATATATATATATATATATATATATATATATATATATATCAAGGTGAAGATGACCCAAGGTTTAACTATTTTGAATACTCCGGTATTTATAAACACTGCTCAATATAATAAGTATTATAGAGCTTAATATAATCATAAAATTATGAATTAATTGTACATTGCGACACGGAAATTTCTATGTTTCGAGATAGATTCTCTTCATCAGGCAATGTTGGATGTTGGTTGTGAAAATGATTTTCATTTAAATACAAAAGAACCATTGGTTTGTTATTTATGTATGTGGGAAGATGTGAAATTTATGTGTGCGTTCCTTTTAACTAATCAGAGTAAAGATTCGCTTTTGAATTTGGCCAGTTGTTTCTTCCTTTTTCTTTTCACTCACTTTCCTCTTTCCTTCCTTTTTTCCTTCCTATCGGTCAAAGTGTCAACCTGCTTTTAACCTAATTTATTGTCAATAATGAATTAGAGTACTCTGGCTATTGGGCGTGTATAATGATAATATACGCGCTAAAACGTCTGCCGAGCGCCTATAGCCCAGAGGTAGAATCGCTGACAGACGCCAATTCGGTCGGGTTTCAATCCTGGGTTAAAAAGCAATCGGAGTCTAACCGTACTGATGAGCTGTGATACAGCGAAACAAATCTGTCTGCGGATGACTATATATATATATATATATATATATATATATATAATTTGCCGTTTTATTATATATATATATATATAATAAAACGGCAAATTATTTCTATCCATCCTTGTATCTGGTGTCTGAAAGCGATCTAACACGGGCCACATTTGTTGCACATAGACCGTTTTGGAATCAGGATGATCTCGGGATTGAAAATATACCCTTCATCTGCTGCTTGAACATACAACATTGAGATTTGAGTCCAGATCTTGCGGGAACTGTTCAAAATTTTAATTATTTTTTAAACAAATGAATGGCACATTCTGTCTGTCTCTCCTTGTGTTTGAAAACGATCTAAATCGGTCAACACTTGTTCTACATAAACATATTCTATCTTTTTGGAAGTAGGATGATAGTGATATTGAAAATCTGCTTTTCCTTTGGTGCGTGAACATCCAGCATTGGGATTAGTGTTCGGATGAGGAAGGAACATATAAAACATCTAATTCTAAATTGACTATAAAATGAGTGATTAAACAAATATTTCATATTGAGTTTAAAGTAGTTCAAAACTTCGTGAATGTAAAACTTTTTGGTTTAATTTCGTTTTTATGATATCTCCAAAACTTTGTGAATTGAGGAAATCAATTTTATTTCTTCAAAGAAATCATAGTTGACGCAAGAGTTTTTGTGACGTGAAGTTTTGAAGAATTTGTGACTTGGAGAATTCAACAATTGAAGTTCCACGGAATACTGATATCAAGAACTCAATTTTCGGCCTGAATTGGAAATTAGGCCCAAATCGGTCTCTTGACCGGAATTGGATTCATAACCCGAATCAGAGTTTAAGGGAGATTTTGAAGTTCCATGGATTGAATCGAGGAATTCAAAGTTATTTCTTCAAAATTATCATTGCTCTTTTCTCAGCTTGACCTGAAGACCCTTTAATGTTGAGCCGGAGGTCCAATAAGACCATCGCAGGAGCTAGTTTAAAAGTCGGCACGGAATGTAGCTTTTCAGTTGGTATATATATATATATATATAAGAATATTTTTTTTTATTAATCCAACATATTTGTATCATTTTAAACGTTATTTTTAGTGGATATTCGTATTTGAGTAGACGCCCTGTTTATTTATTAAACTGTACGTTTATTCATTTTTATCTACCGGCTTAAATATACAAGAAATCTTAGATTAAGCTTTTTGCACTCCGACAAGAATCGAACCTGCGTTCCTCATTGCAGATGAAGGTACCGTTCAGTCCCGCGCATCTTAACGATGTTACCAAGAAGCAACAGTCGGTTAGGGGAGGCCAAATTTCGCGCTTTCAATTTCCGTCATAGATCTCTTGCATTTTTTCATAGTTTCATCTATTCTTTCTTCAGCTATGGATTAATTAGTAAGTTTTGTATCAGTAAATCAATATTATCTAAAAAAAAAACAAAAAACTAAATTCTTACAATTTAAAAAATATTTCCCAGTTTTAATTAATATACAAAGCGTTGATAAACAGTAAAAAACGAATCAATCAATCAATTAAGAAAAAAAAAAAAGGCAACAAAAGGAAAAATAAGAAAAACGAAAAGAAAGTATAAAGAAAATAGGAAAGAAAGAACGAACAATGAAAAAGAAAAGGATATAAGAAAAAGCATGCGTTAAAATGAAACCGGTGAAAAAAAGCAGCAAAAAAAAAAACAAAAACAAAAAACAAACAAACTAAAAAACAAAAAAAAAAACAACCCCCCCCCCCCAAAAAAAAAACTAAAAACTAAAAACAAAACAAAAAACAAAAAAAGAAAGCAAACAAACAAGAAAGCGTACAGACAACTTGAAAGAACGAAAATCGTTCTGATACGGCATTGGTATGAACTCAAGCGGACTGGATTGCTATGCAAAATGCAATAAAACTGAAATTTCTACTGTGCCTTTTTAATTGGTTGAAGACAATGGATTATTTCTTACATTGTTCTGAAGACACATTTTATTAAGAATATTCGAAACGCTAGAGTAAAGCGAACACATTTGGTGAACTCTTCGAGAAAAAAGAAGCAGGAATCTGAAGTGCGGGATGGAGACGTGTAAAGAAGAAATACCAACCAATAAGAAAAATCGCATATTCAAAGTGAGAGAAAGAAAAGAAGAAAGACTTGGAAGAGAATAATCAAAAGATGGAAGAGGGGGGACAAAAGAATTTAGACATCAAAGAGAGAATAATAAAAGGAATTTTAAGAAAGAACCAAAGAAATACATCAAAGGTTGACGAAGAGATACTGGAAAGAAAGCCGAAACAAAATGGATGCAAAGAGAGAGAATACGACAGTGAAGAAAACGTACAGTGAAACAATTGTTTTAACATCCAACTTTGACATATCCATTGTTATAATTTCACTTTTCAGTCTTGCGTATTCTAAGTAGGTTGTCTTCTCACAGTTCTTTGTAGATCGGAGTTGCTTCAGATGGCTTCTTTTATTCCCTATAGTCATTAAAAGCAATCCTCTTAAGTTGAATCATGAATAATTTCTGTTTTTGTTTATCAAACTTATTCTAAAAAAGAAAAAATGAAGTACAATTACATTTTATTTAATTATATATCCACCATTATTTGCAATGACTTCTTGCCAGTTATCAGTTGCTAAAATATATTTTGAGTGGAACTCTGCAAGTTTTCTCTGTCTGAGATGTGGCATTGTAATTATTTACATTATTCGGACTAGCATCCTCATCTTTATTGTCATATTAGACTAGATAAACGGTTTGGTTTGAAATTCCAATTAATATGTGGTGATATTGAGCAAAGCGAGGGACCGGATGTTTACCCTCAGAGATCCAGAAAGCAAATGACCAAAACTGCTCTTTGCGCACCCGGCTCCACGCATATATTCCGGAACCAAAAATTAATAAATATCAAATTCCTGTTCGCGAGCCTACGCGAATTTTATTTATCGTCCAATGGGAAGCCCAGAATTAAATACGGGTATGAATTCCCAAATGACCTGCTGGGACCCACACAGACGAAATAAAAAGCCGACACAAAAAGCATCGCCAGTTGAGAAAAGTACGAGCGTAATTAGCACGTCCCTTGACCTCGTCAAGCGATCCACTATGCTCGTCTCCTTTCCCTCTCATCTTCTTCTTCGCTGTCCCCTGAGATACTTACCCGATCTACGGAGCGGATACATCAAAGGCATTCCTAACTGACAAATGCTCCCACATACATACGCACAAACTATCTTTTCGGCATTTACTGCTATAAACATTTTAACGTCCTTTGAACCCATCCAAAAAACATTCCTTTTATTTGTAAAGAAAAACCTTAATTGATATCTGTGTATTTATAAAATGTTGTTTCTATACTAAATTTGATTTTCTTGTTTTACAACCCATTTTATAACTTATAGTGGGCTATCTACTAACGAGGCCAAATTCAGTTAATCTGTTTCAACATACAACTACGTTTCACTAGAACGGATAACCCACTATAAATATCACCTGAAGTATGTCAGGCAGTGATGTTTTAAACGGAAACTAAAGAAACGGAAGTACTGTTTCAGTTTCTGTTCAGACATGGAAGTACCGTATAGGCCATATTGTTATGCGTGAATAAAAATCTGGAGTATCACTTCTGTCGCTAGAGAAGTAACCAGACTCAACTGTGTTGTCTTTACTATTACGGATGCCTTTACCAAGTTGTGACACGTAGAATGGCCGAAGTTTCGTGAATATAGCAATAAAATGAGGTCAACAGTTCAAACTATGTAAATGGTGAGTTAGTCCGAAGGTTTTTATGTGAAAAACGCTTTCGAAGAAACCCTTGAATCCAGTTTTCATTGAAGAAAGCTTTTCACTCACGAAAGCGTATTGCAGCGGTCGAAAATATAATAGTGTAAGGTCAGATGAATATAGCGATAAAAGTAGGGGGAGTTAGAACAGACCAACTAACTTTAACAATGTTGATGGTAGTTACCGAAGGAAAATTGCAGGGCCGCCTAGGGAAAGCATGCGAGAAAAAAGGAGTATCGGTTGTAAAAAGGCACAATGCGTGTTTGTAAACAAGAGAAAATGCAGAGAAGTTTAAAAGAAGTATTGTGATAGTAAAAGTGTGTTCCAGAAGCTAAGCAATGTATTAAGAAACAGGAAACTATTCTCAAGAGTAAATGATTTGTAAAAAATATTAGAAATAATTAAATGAAAATTATTCAAGTTCTAAACCGAAAGCCAGAATCCGAACTATTTATTGTCAAAGCAATATTGAAAAGTTGCCTCCAGGTAAAAAAAAAAAAAAAAAAAAAAAAAAAAAGAAAGAAAGAAAAAAAAAAGAAAAAGAAAGAAGAGAAAAGAAATGAGAAAAAAGAAAAAGTAAAAAAACGAAAAAAAAGAAAACAAGAATGAAGGGGAAGAAAGAAAAGGAGAAAAAAGAAAAAAGAAAGAAAAGACAGAAGAAAGAAAAAAAGAAAAAGAAAAAGAAAAAAGAAAAGAAAGAAAAAATGTCAAAAAGGAAGAAAGACAGAAAGAAGAAAAAAGAGGGGAAAAAGAAACAGAAGAAAGAAAGAAAGAAAGAAAGAAAAAAGAAAGAAAAAGAAAAAGAAAAAGAAAAAGAAAGAAATGATAGAAAAAAGAAACAAAGAAAGGAAAAAGAAAAAGAGAAAAAGAAAAGAAAGAAAAACGATGTAAGAAAGGAAGAAAGACAGAAAGAAGAAAAACAGGGAAAAAAAGAAATGAAAGGCAGAAGAAAGAAAGAAAGAAAGAAAAAGAAGAAAAAGAAAAAGGAGAACAAAGAAAAAGAGAAAATTGAAAAAGGAAACGAAAGAGAAAAGAAAGAAAAAACGAGAACAAATAAGGAAGAAAGGATAGAAGGAAGAAAGAAAGACAGAAATGAGAAAAATGAAAGAGGAAAAAAAGAAAGGAAAGTCAAAGAAAGAAAAAAGAAAGATAAAAGGAGAAAAAAGAAAACGAGAAACAGAAAAAATGGAATGACGAAAGAAAGAAAGAAAGAAAGGAAAATGAAAGGAAAAAGAAAAAGAAAGAAAGGAGAAAATGGAAAGGAAAAAGAAAAAGTAATGAAAGAAGGAAGAAAAATGAAAGGAAGAAAGGGGAACAAAAGAAAAGAGAAAAAATAAAAAATAGAAAATAGAGAAATGACAGAAGGAAAGAAGAAAGTCAAAAAGGAGAAAAAAGAAAGTGAAAAAGCAAAAGAAAACAGAAAAAAGAAGGAAAGAAATTAAAATGAGAAAATGAAAAGGAGAAGTAAGAAAGGAGAAAAAGAAAAAGGGAAAGACGGAAGAAATGAAGAAAAAAAGAAAAAGAAAAGTGAAAGGAAAGAAAAAAGAAAGAAAAATGTAAGTAAGGAAGAAAGACAGAAAAAAGCAAAAAGAAAAAGAAAAAGAAAAAAGAAAAGAAAAGAAAGAAAGAAAAAAGAAAAAAAGGAGAAAAAAGAAAATGAGAAAAAGAAAGTAAGGAAAGAAAGAAAAAGAAAGATAAAAGAAAGGAATAAAGAGAGTAAGAAAGAAAGGAAAAGGAACAAGAAAACGAAAAAGAAAGAAAGGAGAAAAAAGGAAAAAGGATATGAAAAGAGAAAGAAAGAAAGAAAGAAAGGAGAAAAAGAAAAGAAAGACTGAGTTCGTTCTTTATTTCTCTTTGAATAATCAAGTCAGTCACGGTATTGCCTTTATGTAAAATATTAAAACATGAACGAATTCATTTTTTTTCTACAGAAAGATAGACCCCCCCCGCAAAAAAAACCGCATAACTTCTAAGAGCAAACAGTTTTATCAAAAGTAAAGTTTACATTCTTGTACGGCATAAAAAAATATTCAAAACCTGATTGAAAAATATAATCGGACAACCCAATTCATTGTTTGGATGATTGATCAACGCACATTCTATCAACATCTCACCGAAAAGATTGTTACACTGAATTAGCTTAAGATAAATAATGAAATGTTCTTGGCTTTCTTTGTGGTTTGCATATTTATTACTAGCGAGAGTTGTCGATATTCAAACTCACATGCCGACGACTGATATTCAAAACAGTAGCTCCTCCCCACCGCCCAATCATTCGGAAGATTTTTGCAACAGAATCTTCCTCACCACCGATTTTTATTTTTTGGGACATGTTTAAGAATAAAATATAACTAAGATGAACACGAGAATTTCAACTATTAATTATTTTCAATCCATCAATGCCTTTTTTTACACTCGAAATATCGCCAGCCTCTCACTATTCTGTCGCTATTTCCAAGGCAAATGTTCAGACAAGCTATATTCGATAGACTCAATAATTCGGATCTTCACAGCTAAGACCCGACATGCAAGGTATACAACTTGACAAAAACCCAAAATGTGTTTATAATATAATCGATCCTGACCAAGCATATCGACTTCAGTCACTTTCTTATCGACGTAACGTGGTTTTCTTACTGTCTTTTCTATAAATATTTTCATGGGAACTGATCTGATGAGAATTTTTCCCCTGGTGTCCCGTATTACATGAATTTAAGCGTGCTATTAGACTGGCAAGTAGGTCTCACTGTTTTACTGTTGACATAGCTAGATGTAACGTTACTTCTAATCCAATAGTTTCTTTTTTCTCTCTTCCCTCCTGTGGAACTTCTGATTTCTTGCTTTCCTGATAATTACAATCTTCAAAAATTTAAGTGCAACGTCAGTCGCCATCTTGTCATCTTGAACCCCGTTTCTTTTTAGTTTTTCCTCGATCCTTCTCATTCGTAGTCAAAAGGATTAAAAAAGAGTATTGTGATAGTAAAAATGTGTTTCAAAAGCTAAGCAATGTATTAAGAAACAGGAAAATATCCTCAAGAGTAAATATTTTGTACAAGATATGAGAAATGATTGAATGAAAATTATTCAAATCCTAAACTGAAAGCCATAATTCGAAGTATTTCCTGTCAAAGCAATCTTGAAAAGTCGCCTCGAGAGAAAAAAGAAAGGAGAAAAAAAGAAAGAAAGGAAAGAAAAATAAATAAAGAAAGAAAGAAGAAAAATAAATAAATAAAGAAAAAATAGAGAAAGAAAAGACGGAAGGAAGAAAGAAAGGCAGAAAGGAGAAAAAAGAAAAGGTGAAAAAAGAAAGAAGAAAGGAAATACGAAAGAAAGAAAGAAAGAAAGAAAAGAAAGAAAAGGTGGAAGGAAGAAAAAAAGACAGAAAAAAGAAAAGGAGAAAAAAGAAAGAAAGAAAGAAAAAAGGAGAAAAAGAAAATGAAAAAAGAAAGGAAAAACGAGAGAGAGAGAGAGAGAGAAAGAAAGAAAGAAAGAAAGAAAGAAAGAAAGAAAAGGAAAGGTAAAAAAGAAAAGAAAAAAGAAAGAAAGGAGAAAAAAGAAAAGGAAGGAAAACGAAAGAAAAAAGGGAGATAGAAAGAATGAAAAAAAGAAAAAGGAAAGGAAAAAAGAAAGAAAGAAAGAAAGAAAGAAAGGAGAAAAAAGAAAAGAAAAGAAACAATTTACTCAATCCTTCCATTCGTAGTCTCCTCTTTCACTTTCACTTTCACTTTCACTCTCTGTAATCTCCTGCGCACTAGGTTTTTAATTGTTACCTTGCTTGGGGTGAAACTATAAAAAAGTTCCTTTCGTATTCTATTGATATAAAGGAAGTTCTACCCAAAGATCTTCGTCCCGCGTACAGTTACTTTCTGGAACAGACTCCCGACATGATACTTACATTAACACAACGATCTTAATCTCTCAAAGTCAACTATTATCAATCTTACATATTTTCATAATCTGCTTTTATTTCCTCTTCTTACGTCCATGCAACAAACATGGCCTTCTACCTTGAATAACTGTAGAATCATCGAATTGATTAAATATTTAGCGGAGAGAAACAGAAAGCTGAGACTCGTCGTTGCCCTGCTGTCTGCTGGTTTTTATTTTCCTTCTTCGTTTAATATACGAATTATTCGCTTTATTTTATTTTATTCGAGTTTCCGCCATTTTTTAAAAAATAGTATGCTTAATAGTTAATGACTCGTTTATTTTTTGTTTTGTCGTGTTATAAATCCTTGTGCAAATTAATTGAAACGAAACGAATAATGTTTTCCTAGGATCTTTCACGCTTCTCTTGATCGCATATACGTCGTCTCTTGGAGTTATCTTTTTCTTCCGACCGCATTGTCTTTTACGTTTTGGACTGGTGGATCTATTTTGTTTCTTCGCCTAGACACAACTAACAGTTGAAAGGCTGAGATCAACAATATAAGCGATTTCTTTGTAAGGCTTGCCAGTGTGTTCGTGCAGCGTTACAACTTTTGTACGCTTCGTTAGAGTAACGTACATCGCAGACAATGACTATAGGACAACTAATTGACTGATTAATAGTGTCAGGGTGTGATAAAAATCTGATGTAATCACGGATGACGCAATATTTTTCAAGGCCAAACAAATTTCATCATACACCCCGAAAATAGATTACTGCACACGACTGCAAATGACCTAATCGGAGGAGTAAATAGAAATCGATTGAACCCTGTCACTCCAGTTGGTCTAAAACTGACCGTATGGTAATAAAAAAAAAAGGAAACTATGTATGTACCTATAAACAGTAATGGGTTATGTCCCAGTTCTTATATTGAACTACTTGTCACGAAACCTCTCAATTTATCTCTGATTCGTTTGATATTTTGAAGAAATAAAATTTATTTTTTAATTCAGAAAGTTTTTGTGTTATTTTAAAATAAATATAAATGAAAACTTTTACGGTAACTAATTTTTTTCAGTTATTTTAAAATTTGAATTTTCAGTGATTTCATTCTAATCATCTGGACTCAGATTGCAATGCTGGATGTTTAAGCATCAGAAGAAGGTCGTATTTTTGATCCCGAGAGCACCCTGATTCCAAAAAGATATAATATGTCTATGTAGAGCAAGTGTGGCTCGAGTTAGATCGCTTTTAGACACACGTACGGTTAGACAGGATCTGTCGTTTATTTATTTAGAAGATAAGAAGAATAAAATTTTAAACAGTTCCCGCCTCATTGGGTCTCAAATTTCAATGCTGGATGTTTAAGCATCAGAAGAAGGTCGTATTTTTGATCCCGAGATCACCCTGATTCCAAAAAGATATAATATGTCTATGTAGATAATGGTCGGAGGACAACTAATCAAAAGTCGAGACAATAGTGTCTGGACGTGATAAAACTCTGATGCAATCACTGATGACGCAATATTTTTCAAGGCCAAACAAATTTCATCATACACCCCGAAAATAGATTCATAGTTCTGCACACTGTAATCTTAGGAAAAATAGCAATCGATTATACGCTGTCACCACAGTGGGTCTAAAACTGACCGTATAGTTAAAGAAAGAAAACTAAACAGTTGTTTTAATTAATTCACAAGGTGTACAATAATCGCATTACGACTTATTGTATCCACAATCCACATTAGCTTTTATATTCGAGTGATACCAAAAGAAATGATATTGATAACTCAAGCAGGAATAGTTTTCCCCGGTTAGTTCCACTACATGACGAAAAACTAACCAAGCCTGATGGTTTCGTGAGTTATTTCCGGGGCAGCCTAGGTTAATGGGAATAATTTTATGGGCTTGAATTTTGATCAGGGCATTTTTGTGGCACCGCTCTTGTTACAACAGTCGTTGTATAAATTTATATGTTATGTCTAAAAATTACCTCGACATAAACTAATAACTAAACAGCAACCATCGAGAAAGAATAACCCGAACTATTTCCACTGACAAATCGCCCTAACAATGAGAGAAAATGAACTAAGTAAGTGTACGAAAATACAAAGACACGTAAGACAAGGATGCGTCTTCTCACCAGATTTATTTAACCTACTCAGAGAGGCGATTTTAATAAAACTATAAGTCATTAATTATCGCTGGGAACAATCTTAACAACAGAACATACGCAGTTGACACTGTGTAGATGGCAGACCCACAGAAATCCTACACAAGGTATTAAAGGAAAGTGTAGAGAAAGGTCTAACTATTGGTTGTAAAACGCAAAATGTATGGTTGTGAGGAAAAGGGACAGCCCAAGAAGAGTACCAATAAAAAGAGACAGCAGCAAGATCAAGCGAATAACTAACTGGGAAAATGTTATAACAGACGATAGAAGATATAACACCGAAATCCGAAGGTGTACTGGAATAGCAAAAGTTGTATCACAAAAGTTTTGTTTAACGGCATATCAACCTTTTTTGGTTATTTAATGCCAAAAAAGCAAAATTTTAAGGTATTTTTTAATGTTCGGTTACAGTGAGAAGGTTTATTTAGACAGACTTTGATGAAAATTTTGCTTTTATTTTTTTTTATTTTAGAAAACTGAAAATGTCCTCTAGTTTTGTAATAAAAAATGTTTGCTGAGAATAATTTTTTCTACAAAAATGTGTTATGATAATAATTTTTTCTTCAACAACGTATTGTTGGTAATATTTTTCCTTCAAAAATGTATATTTTTCTATAAAAGTCTATTTTTACATATATGTTTCTTTAAAAGTGTATTTTTATATTTTTATAGTGTTTTGACTCTAGTTTGGGGTTAACTATTTGCCCATAGCTGGGACCCTAACAGGTCCTGCCACTCCGGGTCCGGATGGACCTGGGAACAACAATAATTAAGAAGTGGTTCCATGCTCCTCACAACCTCCCAATCAGAGGCCTTGTTGCCGGATGCAGTTTACCGTCATGCCCAGGATCGCAACGTATTAAGAAACATTAAAATTTTGTTTGAAAATAAAAATAAAAACAAAGATGGTTAAACTGCTATGTTAAATCGATCTTCTTATCCAGAAGTGAATGATGGACAATTTCTTCACAGAAGAAGCGGAGACTTGAAGTAACGGAAACATGGTTCTACAGAAGCATACTGAGAATTCCATGATCGGGACATGTGAACAATGAGGAAGTTTAAAGGGAGATAGAAGCTAAAAAGACACTTTTACTTGGAGTCAGAAAGAGATATTTGAAATTTTGCGGGTATATAATGAGGAAAGACGGTTTCAATGATTCAACACTCACAGGGAATGCTGAAGGTCAGAAGGTCAAAGGGAAACATCGAGTAACCAATCTAACAAGCTTGTATAAATGGATGAAAGGGAGAGATATTAAGGGAACCTGGCTTCGAAATTTTTTAAAAAATAATTTCAAACTTAGCAAGTCGGGATCACTCAGGAAGTTAAAGTGAGAGAAAATAACTGGGTACAGTGGGAGTCGAATAAAGGATGAACGGATTCAAGAAGATAAAAGATGGCAATTGACGTAGCATTTAAATTTTTGGAGATTGTAACTATTAGGGAAACAAGAAAATGGAAATGAGTTCCACAAGCAGAAAGTGCGAGAAAAGAAGCTAATCGAGTAGAAGTGAGGATTACATTTAACTATTTCAACAGTAAAAGAGTGGGACCTAGATGACGACCTAGTAGTGCATGTGGTGGGACACCAGAGAAATTAAGCTCGTCAAACAAGTTACCATGAAAATATCTGAAGAAAAGACAGAGGGAGGCAACGTCGTTTCAGTGAGAAAGTGACGTAAGTCGAGATGCCAAGTCAGGATCGATTACATTGCTCTTTGGATTTTGTCGAGTACCTCAAGGTGAATAGCAGAAGCACCGACCGGATATGGCAACAGTATTCAATGCACGGACGAATGATAGACCGTTGTGTTGAGACATGGACGCACACGCCTTGAATGACACAAAAAAGAAGCCTACATGGGACAATGGCGCCTTGATCTACTTCAAATATACTTCTTGAAGACAACATACATTTATACAAATAATTCACAATCAGCTGCTTTTAGCGTTCTCCATAATTGATTGATTTTATGACATGTTAATCCATGTTTGGTTATTTAATACCTATTTTTCACTAGCTGTAATATGATAGATAAAATTCTGTTGGCTACATCGTGGCACTTTTGCGAAAATTATATTCCAAATTCAAATATGTGTATATTGTATCAGTAATATCATGTATATATCGATTGTATATTTGGGCAACAATCTCTCTTTTATGCAGGTTTCACTAAAAATGACAGACAAGGTGTAATGGTTAAGTGTTTTATGTAATTTTTCATGTGATCTTATGATTTTCTTTCTTTTGAGGACATAAATTATATAAAAATTGTCCAAATGTTTTACATATCCAAACGCTTTTGGCTATACTTTTAGCTATTTTCGAGGACGAATATTTGACGTGTAACAGAATGTATGTAGTGTTATGTATGATGTAGAATAGTGGTATATATTATGTACCGATGGTAAGCATGTTGTTAACGTGTTCGTAATTGATGTTATTGAATGTTAGGTTTTTCGTTTATATTATTAAGGCCTTCATTATTTTTAGTCTTTTTTGTATGTGGATGATGCTATCATATTTGAGTTATTGACATGTTCCGGATAGGGTTTGGTAGGTCTCCGTGTGTGTTCAAATGAGATCGAATTGAGCTTCGTTGAGATAGATGTAGCGTGAGTCTTCGAGTCAGTTTTGTAGTGGTATGGCCGATATAATTATCTATGAAATTGGGATAAAAAATGCAGTTCTTCAAAAGACACGTGAATTCGTAAATAATTTTGGTTCATTGTAGCTTGGATCTCGTGGGTGAATCGTTGTTTTTGATGATTATGTTAATTGTATTAAATTTAGTATTAATAGATGAATAATTTATCTTTTCTTTGTTAAAGTTGAAGTGAGTTACTTATTTTCAGGTGGATGTTTCGAAATGAATGGCTCGTTCTGTTTATAATTGGTATGAATTTGGTTTTTTTAGAAGATATTAATGTTGTTATAATCAATGTGTTTACTGTTGTTATTACTCAGGTATTTTTTAAGTCTAATTTAAAAACAGTAGCTACTCACGCATTTACGCATCGTTCATTCAGTAATGAATTTGAACACTCTGGGCTACTGTCGTGCGTTTACATTGTATATAACACTAAATTCCGCCTTCTTCTACCGATTGCCCATAGGTCAGAGGTAGAACCGCCGACTGGTGTCAATTCGGTCGGTTTTTAATCCTAGATAGAAGCAGTTGGTTTTCTAATTGTAGTGATGAGCTGTGATACAGCGAAGCCGGACTGTCTGCGGATGAATATATATATTAATAAGGCCTCCATTATTTTTAGTCTTTTTTACATGTGGATGATGCTATGATATTTGTGTAGTCAATGAGTATGTTCTGGATAGGTTTTGGTAGGTATCCGTGTGTGTTTAAATGAGATCGAATTGAGCTCTGTTGAGATAGAGGTAGCGTGAGTCTTCGAGTCAGTTTCGTAGTGGTATAGCCGATATAATAATTTACGAAATTAGGATGAAAAAAAGTTCTTCAAAAGACACGTGAATTCGTAAATAATGTTTGTTCCTTGTAGTTTATATCACGCGGATGAATTGTTATTTTTGATGATGAAGTTCTTCGTCTATGTGCCTTGTCCTTTCAGGACGCAGGCGAACATGGCCTTCCACTTCTCCCTATCCCTGGTGGCTCTTAGCACGCTTTCTCCTGTTACACCACGAAACCCCCGTTCTGTCATCCACCTGCTCAGGCCCTTCAAATATGTTATCCGTTGCTTTCCACTGTCTCTTCCTCCCTCTATCTGGCCTGTTAGTATCAGGTTTTCCAAGCCCTCCTTCCTCATTGCATGTCACAGGAACTTTAGCCGTCTTTTCCTGATGCTCAGTATTAATTTCCTTTTCGTTTCCCTCCTTTCCAAATCCTCATCATTGCTCACATGCTCGATCCATGATATTCACAGCATCTTTCTGTAGAACCACACTTCTGCTGCTTTAAACTCGAGAATGTCAAGCAGGAGATTAACAGACTTATTCTGGGAATAAGCGAAGCCATATAGCCTAACAATGGAGACTTTAGCTGCGACAACTACAGAAAAATATACGCAGGAGGCAAAAATAACGCAAAAGGAGTCGGTTTAATACTGGACAAAGAAATGAAGAAATGCGTTCTGGGATACTGCCAGCTTTCTGAGAGAGTCCTCTTGATTAAACTGAGAGGAAGACCGTTCAACATGATGAGGTTAGCTCTTTTAAATTTAGTATAATAGATGATAAAATAATTTTTTTTTTCGAATGGTGCTTCGGAGTGAAGATTCATCTTGTTTATAATTGCCACGAATTTGGTTTTTGTAGATGTTGATGTTATTATTGTTATTTTTTATTTTATTTTATTTTTTTTAATCATATCACCCCGAGCAATGCGGTAGCACCACTGATGTGCAGGGGGCTACGTAAGAGTGAATAGATTGGAAAAGAGAAAGCCGGAAACTACATCCTAAACAGGGAACAAGGGATGAGCCTCTATACCTGTTCAATAGACGTGGGTGGAGTGTGAACCGGGCGATAGTTTAGTCTATCTACTCCAATTCAAGTTATCAGTGTATTTACTGTTGTTATTGATACTGAGAAGACTTAGCTCTTAATAATGAGCGTTACCATAAAAAATACTCGAACAAAAATAAAATAAAAAAATGAACTGTGGTTAGTTTATTCACAATTTTAAATTGGATATGAAATAACTTACTTAAACATTAGAAAAACAAAATAAAAAGACTGACAATAAAAAGACTGACAATCAGTAGTAAAACATGATAAAGACTGTCGTAAACTATTTGAATATCACGTGAGTTAGCGTTCTCCTCTCCTTCCTATAAATAATTACTTGGTCTGTGAGTCTAGAGTTTGCACTTGAGTAAGGCTATGATTCACTTCAAGTCTCTTTTCAGTTACCAAGACTTACGTCAAATAATGTAACATAGCCTTAGACATAGACGGTGGAATGAAAACCGTCTGTTCCCGTAGATTAAATAAAGTGTTCTTTTTGAAATTACTTAAATGTTACCAAGAACGTTAGCCATCTGAAGAAAGTTGAAATTTAATAATAACAACAAAGATGAGTATATTAGTCTGGATGTAAATAATGATAACTCTTCATCCCAGAAATTCAGACAAATGAATAAAAACGTTTGTTTGATTCACCCAAACGTAGGTTGACGCATAGAGTTGTGAGTTTAATCCCTGACCACAGCAGAGGGAACAAAATCTTACAAAGTTATTCAAAGAGAAATTAACTAAAACTGAGATATTCAAAGGCATGACACGTGGAAATAGAACAAACTAATGTACTAAATTAAAGGGTTCGGTTCAAAATTTCAACTGGCTGCCCTCCCTTAACCACCATAAAGAAATTTTTCTACCTTCCATTAGTATGGCTGACGCTAGTCTCCCAGAACGCAACACACTACGTCTCGTTAGCCTCACTATCTCAACCGACCTTAAGTGGAACGGTTACATTGAATCAAAAGCTACATCTACTGCTAATAAGATTGGTTCACTCTGTCATACCGGGAAGGTTTTTTCGTCAGAATACATCTTGTACATTTATAAATCTACCATTCACCCATGCCTTGAGTATTGTTGCCATATCTGGTGGGGTACTTTCGCTATTCATCTCGAGGTTCTCGACAAAATCAAAAGAAGAATCTGCATTATAATCAATCCTGACTTGGCAGCTCAACTTTAGTCACTTTCTCACCGAAGGGATCTAGCTTCCCTGTCTTTTCTGCAAATATTTTCACTGCTTCTGCTCTGACGAGCTTCTTTCTCTTGTGCCCCGACCACATGAATTTACTCGCACTACTAGACTGGCATCTAGTCCCATCCATTTACCATCAACTGTGACCCCAGTCTTACTCTATCAGCTTTTTTTTCGTACTACCCGTCTGTGGAACTCTCTTCCATATACTTGTTTTCCTGATAGCAACAATCTCCAAAAGTTTAACTTCAACGTCAATTGCCATCTTCTATCTCTTCGATTCCCATTTTTCTTTTATCCTTTTTTCGACATACACCTGTACCTTGTTCTTTTTGTTTCGTTGCTCTCACTGTAACCCCCTGCTCACCAGTGGCAGTCTTGCCTTACTTGAGGTGAAACGAATATATAAATAATTATCGCCCGAAGAAGTCCGGAGAATAGAAAGGCTGAAACTTTGTGAAGAATATGATACTAATGATGAAGACAACAGCCCGAACAATGTAAATGCTTCATTTTCAGATGAAATGTGTGACACTGAGATCCGAAGGCATTCCAGAAGCTGAGTAGAGTATTGAGAGACAAGAAAATTTCGCTAGAAACAAAGAAAAGAATACTGGATTATAACGTGATGTCTATTCTTCAACATGGCAGATGAATGAAAGACTTGAAGCAACCAAAATGAGGTTCTACAGAAGGCAATGATTTTGAGAAGTATAGGAAGATTTGGAAGGCCATGATCGCCTACATCCTGAAAGAGCACGGCATATAAAAGAAAAAGAAGTATTCAGACAGAAAATATCTTCATTGGCACTAAACGCTAATTAAAGTTATATGAATGACTGGTCTATGAATAAACCTTTCTTATTAAGCTTGTAAAACTCTATGTTTTCCGATTAATGTTGAGATCGACCCGTAAGGATTTTTGACTTCCACCTCATATCAGTTCGGCAATTTACCAGTAGAAAGATTAGTCTGATAATGACTACATAGGTAGAACGTGTCAAAGGTTGGTGATTACGATCAGTTCGCACGTACCCGTCAATATTTGCAATGGCAAGGTGGATAATTTGCAAAGGTGCATAAATAAAACTGGTTCCGCGATAGCTGAACGTTTTTAAAAACATGAGACAGGTCTTATAAGCAAGAAACCACGGAAAAAGGCTAATTCCGAATTCCATTTGAATGTGTTGGAATCTATTCATAATTAGTTCTACCTGCCATCTCTATGAATGGAGACGCGTGGTTGTTAGGCTTAAATGTAATTATCCTTTAATCGCTATATATCTAAACTTATTTATAAATGGAACTGTGTGTGTGTGTCCGTTACCTATAGACTCCGAAACGGCTGAACCGATTTTCTTGAAAATTTACACAGTTGTACTATAAGTGTCTGCGAGTGTTCTTAGCTAAGTTTTGTGTCGAGGTACCCCCGATCAGTCAGTTAAGTGCCACACGTGATACACGCTTGGGCGATCATGTCTCGAAAGAGACATGACTGACTGGGCAGAAGATTATCCCACAGTAGGTTGCCATTGCTTTCTGCAGTAGACTGGTTGCCGACCAAGGCTACAGAACTCAATCTGTCCTATTATTTAACCCATAACTGGAGGGAAGAGACGGATTAATACCTTTCCCAAGGGTATTTGCGCGTAATTGAATGCAAGGAATTCGAACTCGGCTTCCCGATTTCTCGTTCCGAGCCGATATCCACTGCACCACGACGCACACCCCCGATAAATATCGAAAATCAATAATCGAAAAAATCGGGTTATAGAAGGAGTGGTCCGATTTTAATCAAATTTGATAAACTCATAGACAAAAACATAACAAACGATATTCAGAAGCTTCAAGGTTGCAGTTCTTACAATAGTGCAGAAAATCGATGATATATATATATATATTTAGTATATCGAGGCAGCATGTAATTTTCTAAACATATGCTGTTAAATATAAGAGACAATGAATGTCTACTATGTTTAATCATGAGCTGTTCTAAACGTCGTATTTTTGCTTTAATTTCAGTTGAAAATAAAGACAAAAAATTCTCCAACATTTGAATAATTATTTATTGGTTTTCTTCTAAGCTTTCGGCTCATATGAGCCATCTTCAGAAACGTTGTTTAAACTGAAATATTATAAAATCTACCATCACCGACGATTTTATTTTGTGTTGAAATAAAACGCCGCTTGGCAACAGCAGTTCTTAAGTTTGCGATGCGGTTTTATGACGTCACACCGCGTGATAGCGCGAAATGACAACAAAACCATGTAGTCAAATGATCTTTGTGATCAGAGTACTATTAAACAACATTTCTCTGAAAAACCTAAACATGTAGGTAATATCAGACAGATTTTGGTCAACAATACGGTGATCCTTACTCATACACACAGTAAGAGGAACCTGCAGATATTGGCGGCCATGTATATCCAATCTAAACAACCAACACTCAATAAAATCAACTTTAAAACAGGAAATAACATATTGCATTGCATTTGATTGCAATGTCCAAAGAGTCTGAGTTCCAGGACCATGGATTAGTTTTAAAGCTTTCATTACACCCGAGCAACGCCGAGCTATACTGCTAGTTTATTTTATAACACTTGTCGTTTTGTTGATTGTGTTTTCTAGTTCAACATTACCATTTAACCGTAATCAAAGTTTTTTGCTCTCATTCGTTATATTTTTCCTTGTTTTTAAATGTTCGTTTTTATCGATATTATTATGTGTTAAAAAGAGTGTACTTTAACAAATCAAAGATAAAGTGAAGTCTTCTGCTCTTTTAACTGTTTCCAGAATCTGTTGAAGAGATTTTCTATTTTTTTTTGTAAGCTGAAAAATAAATTAAAAAAAAATGAAGCAAACGATACTTTCTGCTTAGAAAGAAGATTCAATTCTATGATTTTGTTTTTATAGCAGCAAACTTAGTTTCATCATTTTTATTCTTTATTTTATTTATCATTTAGATTATCCGTAAAAAAATTCTAGGCTATTTATTCATAATGGTGATACTGTCGTTTGCTTTCTGAGAGCAGTCGTGTTTGCACAAGATATTTTCTTACTTGTGAAACAAATAAATCTCTAAATAGATAGATGAACAAAAATAGTATTCTTTGAAGAAACAAAGAATTTTCTTTTTACAAAGCTGATGAAAAGTACGTATTAATGAAGAAACAGTTATTTTTGTCTTCGTCATTTGCATTCTTTTCTTCTGCATCTTCGCAAGCTTCGTTATTCCATTCACCAACCACAGGACGTGCAACAGGAGTTACACTGGCTTTTTCCGAGAAGAAAATTGATAAAATACTACCTGAAAAACGAAGAAAAAATAAATATATTAAAATGCTAAAAAATCTACTTAAGCAATAGTTAAGTTAATTGATGATATCCCCTGACGAGTGGACGAAGTAAACAAAACTATTTAGTCAGGATGCGAATCATTTAAGTGAAAAACTTTATATATATATATATATATATATATTTGCTTTTCAAAAAAAAATTATTTGCATTGCAACACAGAAATTTCTATGTTTCGAGGTTTTACATTTGAATGTAGAAAACGATACGTTTGTTATTTAAAGATTTCGATATGGAGGGGGAAAACAGAAAAAAAATTAGATTTTATGTGTGCGTTAAATTTAACTTATCAGAATGAAGTTCAGCTTTTACATTTGAAAATATAGGTTTTATGTTTGGGGAATACAGTCTTTTTTTCTTTCAAACTTAACGGTGTCAGTTTAATCACCAAGAGGCTTACTACAAACACCATAAATGTAGTCTATAGTGCAGCAGCGAGATTTGCAGTCTTCATTTAAAAGAGAAGATACGCCTCAGTACCTTTCATATTCGCTGTTTCAAATTCTGGGCATCAAGTGCTTCGACCTGGTTCCCAATGCCTTAGTTCTCATTCGTACTCAGTTACCCAGGCTTATAAACTCTTCGGCTTCGTTGGATAGGATTCGGTCACAATTTTGCGGATTGGATGATTCTAAAAGTTTTTCTGTACGGGTAAGTGGCCACCGACAAGAAGACACGATGGCGACTTCATTATCACTTGAAGGGCGTATGTAAAAAGGAACATGGAGGCTATGGACATGGTCATAATCATGGAAACTGAGAGGCGGAAAGCAATATACCACGATACACTATATATATATATATATATATATGTATATATATATATATATATATATATATATATATATATATAGGTATATATATATATATATATATATATATATAATGACTGACTACTAGTTTAAAAATTATCTGCACTTTCACCATAACTTAGGTTTGTCGCACTGCTTTCTGCTCATGCGTGGTTGTAGTTGGTACTAATCTGGTCACGTGATCGAAGTTTGATTTTGATCGCGCCAGTTTTTATTTTACTGTTGTTACAGTGTAAACATGGTCGCGCCACTAGCAGTGTACAGTCAGTCAGTTAAGTGCTATACGTAATACACACTTGGGCGATCATATCTCGAAAGAGACATAACTGACTGGGCAGAAGATTATCCCGTAGTAGGTTGCCATTGCTTTCTGAGGTAGACTGATTGCTAGCCAAGGCAAGAACCCAATCTGTTCTGTTATTTAACTATAACTAGAGAAAAGGGACGGATTAAAACCTTTCCCAACGGTATTTGCGCGTAAGTGAACGCAAGGAATCCAACGAGTTGATATCTACTGCACAACAACGAAAATTCTAGGAGCGTACACCAAACAGGAAAAAAAGGATATTGATCTAAATCTATAGAAAAGAGTGCTATCTAATCAATGATAATTTTCCGGTTTGCCATTACATTCTCTCGAGCTTGCTGAATATTCTCATTAATGGAGAAGGCTGAAGGTACTTTTTAACTCTCGCCTTTCCGGCCACTTTTAAACAACGGGGCCCCTTCATACACATTTCTACGCAGTAGTGCACTGTTACCGTATTGTCTCAAAAGTCTCCGATTAATTTCAGCCCTTGACACATCTTCCGACCAGACAAATCGGATCACTGATCTTTGTTTCTCTCGACTCCTGCTGACTGAACTGACACTTTCCCGTTAATATTATATTATATCTCCTAGCGGATCGGTTATGTTTACACTGTAACAGTAGCAATAAAACTGGCACGATCAAGGTCAAACTTGATCAGATCAGTTGACGACAATAGTACCAACTATAAGCCCGAACGAGTAGTAGGCAGTGTGACAAACCTAATGTCATGGCGAAAGTGCAGATAATTTTTTACTTACTCTGATATATATATATATATATATATATATATATATATATATATATATATATATATAATCATTCTTTAAAACAGGAAATAACATATTACATTGCATTTGACTACACGGTTTTGTTGTCATTTCGCGCTATCCCGCGGTGTGACGTCATAAAACCGCATCGCAAATTTAAGAACTGCGTTTATTATTTTTGGTAACTATTGCCGTTGCCAAGCGGAGTTTTATGTCAACACAAAATAATATCGTCGGTGATGGTGGATTTTATAATATTTCAGTTTAAACAACGTTTCTGAAGATGGCTCATGTGAGCCGAAAGCTTAGAAGAAAACCAATAAATAATTATCCAAATGTTGGAGAATTTTTGTCTTTATTTTCAACTGAAATTAAAGCAAAAATACGACGTTTAGAACGGCTCATGATTAAACATAATAGACATTCATTGTCTCTTATATTTAACAGCGTATGTTTAGAATATATATATATATATATATATATATATATATATATATATATAATCTCGAAAACAACACTACATGGTGACTGTCAGTATCATTATGTATGTATGTCGGCTTCGTTATTATAGTCTATGTATGTAGTTTATACTGCAACGATGCTGAACTGACATTAGTTACAGGTTCTGTGAGAGAGAACGCATAATTTGGCGTGATCATCAATTTGAACAATGCCGTGAACTTTCGATCATCATATCTAGGAAAAAAGGAAATCATTGATTCCGTAATCCATCAATTTATATGCGATGAATGCGGCATAGTATGTCTCTCCAGTGCAGGCCACAAGATAGATGATACAAAAAAGGTGAGTTGGTAGACCTGTGAACACGCACGCACGCACGCACGCACACAACTATAATGGGAATGAGTTTAAGGTGTGTCAGAATATTTGCAGAAAACACCGCTGCCGGTCTCGTCCATCACATGAAAACTCATTTGAAAAAAAATTGCAAAACAAGCCAAGCCCTGTACAAAACATCATATATATATTTGTTATATACTTACTCACTCCTGTCAGTCCAGCCGAGATCCAGAACATACCACTCCAGCCGATTATGTCTTGCAAAGTCATTGTTAAAGTAGAACTCAGAATACCAGTCACAGCCTGAATATATAAATGCTTATATATGTATTTATTATGTAATTAATCGTCTAAATTACACAAAAATGAAAATTGACACATCAAAAGATATATTTATCAAAATTACACAAAAATATCTTGAAATACTAAAGAATAGATTTATTCAATAAAATCGTCACTGGCCTCAAACATGGCATCCAGACTATTTCGGAATCCCCTCTAACTTTTTTGGAGGGTCGCCTTGTTTAATTTGGTGAATGCTATTATAATCCTTACTTTCAGTTCATCTTTGGTGTTACTAGGAATTTTGTTGGTATCTCGCTTAACTGCACTTCACATATACTAATCAAGGGGTTTGCGGACTGAGGATTTAGGTGGCCAGATATAAGGGGTGATGTGGTCACAGAAATTATCTAACAGCTATGGTTGTGTTCTCCTGCTTGTGTGTGTGGAATGGTGCAGAAATCTGTTGCCTGAAATAAATAAATAAATAACCAGACCGGGATGGAAAGGGGACAGTCTCTTACATCCGCACGGGATTGTAAGGTCCACGTGTAGAGGAAGGACCTGGAGCCACACACCAACCCACACACGCTGAATGGTAGAGGGTAACTGACAGTGTTTTCAGTACTAATGTACAGCAGTACTATTGACACAGAGATATTTTGAAAAAATAAGATTTCCAAGGTTTGGTGTAAGATTTTCTACCGTTTATCAAATCCATACAAGTTATTTAAATCCAGAAAGCATTTTATTGGAGTTTATTGGCTTATGGTATGCTATAAAGAAAAGAAAATATTGAAAGGTGAGCGCTGACAGATATTGGTAACTCTTTTAAAATAAATACGCGGACAAAAGCCAATTACGATCCTTGGAAATATTTTAAGTGGTCAACTGGATTCGGTCGGAGAGAAGGAAGAGAAAAACTGTGAAATTAAATGATTGATTGATTGTTTTTTTTACAGCTTATCACCCATTACAGGTTATTTAAAGCCAGAAAATATTTAGATTGTAAGAATGTTTTAGAGATAATGATTTAGTGATACAAGTTTTTTTTTTTTTTTGTTTTTTTTTTATTCATATCACCCCGAGCAAGGCGGTAACGCCACTGATGTGCAGGGAGCAACGTAAGAGTGAAAAGATTGGAAAAAAGAAAGCCGGAAACCACATCCTGAACAAGGAACAAGGGATGAGCCTCTACACCTGTACAATAGACGTGGGTGGAGTGTGAACCGGGCGATAGTTTAGTCTATCTACTCCAATTGAGAAAAAAAAAAAATGAAAAAAAAAAAAAAAGAAAAGTGAAAAGATTGGAAAAGAGAAAGCCGGAAACCACATCCTGAACAGGGAATAAGGGATGAGCCTCTACACCTATTATTAATTCATATCTGGGGGACAGAAATGTGGATTTCTACTTTCCCCAAGGTTATTTCCGCGGTTGCTGTTATCTGAAAAAGTGGAACTAGCGCTTGGATCAGGAGTGACGTCACGAGCGGTTGTCTTGTAACCACGTGATTTTATCTTGACCAAAGGGAGATGGAGCCTTACAAGTGCACTGAGTAATTATGTAATCTCAGACTTCCTATATGTCAGTGAATGTTGGACAATGTTACCAAAGATGAAAAAGCAATTTTAAGCAATGGAAATGTGGTTCTACAGAAGGATGCTGAGAATACCATGGAATGAACATGTATATTTCCTTTGCTCTCCGCACTTCATTATTTCTTTTCATTCATTCGTTATCCCTTGTGTTTTTTAAGTTATTTCCTCTTTTAACATTTTTCTTTCTTTCTTTTTTCATCGAAATTCTTTTTACTCTCTGGACGACATTTTTTCGTTTCCTCTCCATATTTCATTTCTTTTCTTTTCGTACTTTTTTTCTTTTCCTTATGCACTTTATCCTTTTCTCTTTGCATGTCATTCATTCCTTCCCTGTTGTATCTCGTAATTACTCTTCACTCCTTCTTTCATTCTTTTCTTCTGCCTAGACTTCATTCTTTCTTTCTTCTTGAAACTTCATTCTTTCTTTTTCTTTACACTATTTTTTTCCATTTATAATTTATTCATTCTTTTCCAGTGGTATTTTATAACCCCCTCCCCGTATATATAATTCGTTCTTCACCTTTTTACTTCTTTCTTTACCCTCTGTAATTCATGTTTGCGTATCTTCTTTCTTTCTTTCTTTTTCCTTCTTTCTTTCTTTCTTTCTTTCCTTTTACTTCTTTTTTTTCTTCTATACTTTATGTTTTATTTTCCCTTTGTACTTCATTCTTTCTCTTACCCTCTGTATTTCATTCTTTTCTTCTCTGTACTTTAGTCTTTCTTTTCCTCTATGTACTTCATTCGTTCTTTTCTCTCTGTACTTCATTCATTCTTTTACCTCTGTACTTCAATTTGTCTTTTCTCCTCTGTACTATATTGCTGCTTATTTTTATTTCAATCTTTCTTTTCCTCTCTGTAATTAATCCTATTTTTTCCCATCTCTCATTGCTTCTTACTTTTCTCCAGCGTATTTCTTTGGTTCATTTCTATCTGTACTTCATGGTTTTTTTCTGTCTGTATCTCTCTAGTTCCTTTCTCACTGTTATTCATTCTTTCTTTTCCCCTCTGTAATTCATTCTTTTTTCCATTCTGTATTTCTTTGGTTAATTTCAATCTGTAATTCATTCTTTTTCCCTTCTGTATTTCTTTGGTTAATTTCAATCTGTAATTCATTTTTTTTCCCTTCTGTATTTCTTTGGTTAATTTCAATCTGTAATTCATTCTTTTTTCCCTTCTGTATTTCTTTGGTTAATTTCAATCTGTAATTCATTCTTTTTTCCCTTCTGTATTTCTTTGATTAATTTCAATCTGTAATTCATTCTTTTTTCCTTTGTATTTCTTTGGTTAATTTCAATCTGTAATTCATTCTTTTTTCCCTTCTGTATTTCTTTGGTTAATTTCAATCTGTAATTCATTCTTTCCCCTTCTGTATTTCTTTGAGTAATTTCAATCTGTAATTCATTCTTTTTTCCCTTTTGTATTTCTTTGGTTAATTTCAATCTGTAATTCATTTTTTTCCCTTCTGTATTTCTTTGGTTAATTTCAATCCTTAATTCATTCTTTTTTCCCTTCTGTATTTCTTTGGTTAATTTCAATGTGATATTCTTTTTCCCTTCCTGTATTTCTTTGGTTAATTTCAATCTGTAATTCATTCTTTTTCCCTTCTGTATTTCTTTGGTTAATTTCAATCTGTAATTCATTCTTTTTTACCCTTCTGTATTTCTTTGGTTAATTTCAATCTGTAATTCATTTTTTGCCTTTCGTATTTCTTTGGTTAATTTCAATCAGTAATTCATTCTTTTTTCCCTTCTGTATTTCTTTGATTAATTTCAATCTGTAATTCATTCTTTTTCCCTTTTATATTTCTTTGGTTAATTTCAATCTGTAATTCATTCTTTTTTCCCTTCTGTATTTCTTTGGTTAATTTCAATCTGTAATTCATTCTTTTTTCCCTTCTGTATTTCTTTGATTAATTTCAATCTGTAATTCATTCTTTTTTCCCTTTTGTTATTTCTTTGGTTAATTTCAATCTGTAATTCATTTTTTTTCACTTCTGTATTTCTTTGGTTAATTTCACTCTGTAATTCATTCTTTTTTCCCTTTTGTATTTCTTTGGTTAATTTCAATCTGTAATTCATTCTTTTTTCCCTTTTGTATTTCTTTGGTTATTTCAATCTGTAATTCATTTTTTCCCTTCTGTATTTTTGGTTAATTTCAATCTGTAATTCATTCTTTTCTCTTCTGTATTTCTTTGGTTAATTTCAATCTGTAATTCATTCTTTTTTCCCTTTTGTATTTCTTTGGTTAATTTCAATCTGTATTTCATTCTTTTTTTCCCTTTTGTATTCCTTTGTTTAATTTCAATCTGTAATTCATTCTTTTTCCCTTCCTGTATTTCTTTGATTAATTTCAATCTGTAATTCATTCTTTTTTCCCCTTTATATTTCTTTGGTTAATTTCAATCTGTAATTCATTCTTTTTCCCTTCTGTATATCTTTGATTAATTTCAATCTGTAATTCATTCTTTTTCCCTTCTGTATTTCTTTGATTAATTTCAATCTGTAATTCATTCTTTTTTCCCTTTTGTATTTGTTTGGTTAATTTCAATCTGTATTTCATTCTTTTTTCCCTTCTGTATTTCTTTGGTTAATTTCAATCTGTAATTCATTTTTTCCCTTCTGTATTTCTTTGATTTAATTTCAATCTGTAATTCATTCCTTTTTTTCCCTTCTGTATTTCTTTGGTTAATTTCAATCTGTAATTCATTCTTTTTTTCCCTTCTGTATTTCTTTGGTTAATTTCAATCTGTAATTCATTCTTTCCCTTCTGTATTTCTTTGATTAATTTCAATATGTAATTCATTCTTTTTTCACTTCTGTATTTCTTTGGTTAATTTCACTCTGTAATTCATTCTTTTTTCCCTTTTGTATTTCTTTGGTTAATTTCAATCTGTAATTCATTCTTTTTTCCCTTTTGTATTTCTTTGGTTAATTTCAATCTGTAATTCATTTTTTTCCCTTCTGTATTTTTTTGGTTAATTTCAATCTGTAATTCATTCTTTTTTTCTCTTCTGTATTTCTTTGGTTAATTTCACTCTGTAATTCATTCTTTTTTCCCTTTTGTATTTCTTTGGTTAATTTCAATCTGTAATTCATTCTTTTTTCCCTTTTGTATTTCTTTGGTTAATTTCAATCTGTAATTCATTTTTTTCCCTTCTGTATTTTTTTGGTTAATTTCAATCTGTAATTCATTCTTTTTTCTCTTCTGTATTTCTTTGGTTAATTTCAATCTGTAATTCATTCTTTTTTCCCTTTTGTATTTCTTTGGTTAATTTCAATCTGTATTTCATTCTTTTTCCTTTTGTATTCCTTTGTTTAATTTCAATCTGTAATTCATTCTTTTTTCCCTTCTGTATTTCTTTGATTAATTTCAATCTGTAATTCATTCTTTTTTCCCCTTTATATTTCTTTGGTTAATTTCAATCTGTAATTCATTCTTTTTTCCCTTCTGTATATCTTTGGTTAATTTCAATCTGTAAACTAATTATTTTTTCCCTTCTATTATTTCTTTGATTAATTTCAATCTGTAATTCATTCTTTTTCCCTTTTGTATTTGTTTGGTTAATTTCAATCTGTATTTCATTCTTTTTTTCCCTTCTGTATTTCTTTGGTTAATTTCAATCTGTAATTCATTTTTTTCCTTCTGTATTTCTTTGGTTAATTTCAATCTGTAATTCATTCCTTTTTCCCTTCTGTATTTCTTTGGTTAATTTCAATCATAATTCATTCTTTTTTCCCTTCTGTATTTCTTTGGTTAATTTCATCTGTAATTCATTCTTTTTTTCCTTCTGTATTTCTTTGATTAATTTCAATATGTAATTCATTCTTTTTTTCACTTTTGTATTTCTTTGGTTAATTTCAATCTGTAATTCATTTTTCCACTTCTGTATTTCTTTGGTTAATTTCAATCTGTAATTCATTCTTTTTTCCCTTCTGTATTTCTTTGGTTAATTTCAATCTGTAATTCATACTTTTTTCCCTTCTGTATTTCTTTGGTTAATTTCAATCTGTAATTCATTCTTTTTTTCCTTCTGTATTTCTTTGATTAATTTCAATCTGTAATTCATTCTTTTTTTCCCTTTTGTATTTCTTTGGTTAATTTCAATCTGTAATTCATTTTTTCCCTTCTGTATTTCTTTGGTTAATTTCTGTCTGTAATTTCATTCTTTTTTCCCTTCTGTATTTCTTTGATTAATTTCAATCTGTAATTCATTCTTTTTTTCCTTTTGTATTTCTTTGGTTAATTTCAATCTGTAATTCATTCTTTTTTCCCTTTTGTATTTCTTTGGTTAATTTCAATCTGTAATTCATTATTTTCCCTTCTGTATTTCTTTGGTTAATTTCAATCTGTAATTCATTTTTTTTTCCCTTCTGTATTTCTTTGGTTAATTTCAATCTGTAATTCATTCTTTTTTCCCTTCTGTATTTCTTTGGTTAATTTCAATCTGTAATTCATTCTTTTTCCCTTCTGTATTTCTTTGATTAATTTCAATCTGTAATTCATTCTTTTTTCCCTTTTGTATTTCTTTGATTAATTTCAATCTGTAATTCATTTTTCCCTTCTGTATTTCTTTGGTTAATTTCAATCTGTAATTCATTCTTTTTTTCCCTTCTGTATTTCTTTGGTTAATTTCAATCTGTAATTCATTTTTTTCCCTTCTGTAATTCTTTGGTTAATTTCAATCTGTAATTAATTTTTTTCCCTTCTGTATTTCTTTGATTAATTTCAATCTGTAATTCATTCTTTTTTCCCTTCTTGTATTCTTTGGTTAATTTCAATCTGTATTGTTTTTTTCCCTTCATATTTCTTTGGTTAATTTCAATCTGTAATTCATTCTTTTTCCCTTCTGTATTTCTTTGGTTAATTTCAATCTGTAATTCATTCTTTTTTTCCCTTCTGTATTTCTTTGGTTAATTTCAATCTGTAATTCATTCTTTTTTTCCCTTCTGTATTTCTTTGATTAATTTCAATATGTAATTCATTCTTTTTCACTTTTGTATTTCTTTGGTTAATTTCAATCATTGTTTTTTCCCTTCTGTATTTCTTTGGTTAATTTCAATCTGTAATTCATTCTTTTTTCCCTTCTGTATTTCTTTGGTTAATTTCAATCTGTAATTCATACTTTTTTCCCTTCTGTATTTCTTTGGTTAATTTCAATCTGTAATTCATTCTTTTTTCCTTCTGTATTTCTTTGGTTAATTTCAATCTGTAATTCATTCTTTTTTCCCTTTTGTATTTCTTTGGTTAATTTCAATCTGTAATTCATTTTTTTCCCTTCTGTATTTTCTTTGGTTAATTTCAATCTGTAATTCATTCTTTTTTCCCTTCTGTATTTCTTTGATTAATTTCAATCTGTAATTCATTCTTTTTTCCCTTTTGTATTTCTTTGGTTAATTTCAATCTGTAATTCATTCTTTTTTCCCTTTTGTATTTCTTTGGTTAATTTCAATCTGTAATTCATTATTTTCCCTTCTGTATTTCTTTGGTTAATTTCAATCTGTAATTCATTTTTTTTTCCCTTCTGTATTTCTTTGGTTAATTTCAATCTGTAATTCATTCTTTTTCCCTTCTGTATTTCTTTGGTTAATTTCAATCTGTAATTCATTCTTTTTCCCTTCTGTATTTCTTTGATTAATTTCAATCTGTAATTCATTCTTTTTTCCCTTTTGTATTTCTTTGATTAATTTCAATCTGTAATTCATTTTCCCTTCTGTATTTCTTTGGTTAATTTCAATCTGTAATTCATTCTTTTTTTCCCTTCTGTATTTCTTTGGTTAATTTCAATCTGTAATTCATTTTTTTTCCCTTCTGTATTTCTTTGGTTAATTTCAATCTGTAATTAATTTTTTTTCCCTTCTGTATTTCTTTGATTAATTTCAATCTGTAATTCATTCTTTTTTCCCTTCTGTATTTCTTTGGTTAATTTCAATCTGTAATTCATTTTTTTTCCTTCTGTATTTCTTTGGTTAATTTCAATCTGTAATTCATTCTTTTTTCCCTTCTGTATTTCTTTGGTTAATTTCAATCTGTAATTCATTCTTTTTTCCCTTCTGTATTTCTTTGATTAATTTCAATCTGTAATTCATTCTTTTTTCCCTTTTGTATTTCTTTGGTTAATTTCAATCTGTAATTCATTCTTTTTTCCTTCTGTATTTCTTTGGTTAATTTCAATCTGTAATTCATTCTTTTTTCCCTTCTGTATTTCTTTGAGTAATTTCAATCTGTAATTCATTCTTTTTTTTTCCTTTTGTATTTCTTTGGTTAATTTCAATCTGTAATTCATTTTTTTCCCTTCTGTATTTCTTTGGTTAATTTCAATCTGTAATTCATTCTTTTTTCCCTTCTGTATTTCTTTGGTTAATATCCAATCTGTAACTCATTCTTTTTTCCCTTTTGTATTTCTTTGGTTAATTTCAATCTGTAATTCATTCTTTTTTCCCTTCTGTATTTCTTTGCTTAATTTCAATCTGTAATTCATTTTTTTCCCTTCTGTATTTCTTTGGTTAATTTCAATCTGTAATTCATTCTTTTTTCCCTTCTGTATTTCTTTGGTTAATTTCAATCTGTAATTCATTCTTTTTTCCCTTCTGTATTTCTTTGGTTAATTTCAATCTGTAATTCATTCTTTTTTCCCTTCTGTATTTCTTTGGTTAATTTCAATCTGTAATTCATTCTTTTTTCCCTTCTGTATTTCTTTGGTTAATTTCAATCTGTAATTCATTTTTTTGCCTTTTGTATTTCTTTGGTTAATTTCAATCAGTAATTCATTCTTTTTTCCCTTCTGTATTTCTTTGATTAATTTCAATCTGTAATTCATTCTTTTTTCCCTTTTATATTTCTTTGGTTAATTTCAATCTGTAATTCATTCTTTTTTCCCTTCTGTATTTCTTTGGTTAATTTCAATCTGTAATTCATTCTTTTTTCCCTTCTGTATTTCTTTGATTAATTTCAATCTGTAATTCATTCTTTTTTCCCTTTTGTATTTCTTTGGTTAATTTCAATCTGTAATTCATTTTTTTTCACTTCTGTATTTCTTTGGTTAATTTCACTCTGTAATTCATTCTTTTTTCCCTTTTGTATTTCTTTGGTTAATTTCAATCTGTAATTCATTCTTTTTTCCCTTTTGTATTTCTTTGGTTAATTTCAATCTGTAATTCATTTTTTTCCCTTCTGTATTTTTTTGGTTAATTTCAATCTGTAATTCATTCTTTTTTCTCTTCTGTATTTCTTTGGTTAATTTCAATCTGTAATTCATTCTTTTTTCCCTTTTGTATTTCTTTGGTTAATTTCAATCTGTATTTCATTCTTTTTTCCCTTTTGTATTCCTTTGTTTAATTTCAATCTGTAATTCATTCTTTTTTCCCTTCTGTATTTCTTTGATTAATTTCAATCTGTAATTCATTCTTTTTTCCCCTTTATATTTCTTTGGTTAATTTCAATCTGTAATTCATTCTTTTTTCCCTTCTGTATATCTTTGGTTAATTTCAATCTGTAATTCATTCTTTTTCCCTTCTGTATTTCTTTGATTAATTTCAATCTGTAATTCATTCTTTTTTCCCTTTTGTATTTGTTTGGTTAATTTCAATCTGTATTTCATTCTTTTTTCCCTTCTGTATTTCTTTGGTTAATTTCAATCTGTAATTCATTTTTTTCCCTTCTGTATTTCTTTGGTTAATTTCAATCTGTAATTCATTCCTTTTTCCCTTCTGTATTTCTTTGGTTAATTTCAATCTGTAATTCATTCTTTTTTCCCTTCTGTATTTCTTTGGTTAATTTCAATCTGTAATTCATTCTTTTTTCCCTTCTGTATTTCTTTGATTAATTTCAATATGTAATTCATTCTTTTTTCACTTTTGTATTTCTTTGGTTAATTTCAATCTGTAATTCATTTTTTTCCCTTCTGTATTTCTTTGGTTAATTTCCAATCTGTAATTCATTCTTTTTCCTTCTGTATTTCTTTGGTTAATTTCAACTTGTAATTCTATACTTTTTTCCCTTCTGTATTTCTTTTGGTTAATTTCAATCTGTAATTCATTCTTTTTTTCCTTCTGTATTTCTTTGGTTAATTTCAATCTGTAATTCATTCTTTTTTCCCTTTTGTATTTCTTTGGTTAATTTCAATCTGTAATTCATTTTTTCCTTCGTATTTCTTTGGTTAATTTCAATCTGTAATTCATTCTTTTTTCCCTTCTGTATTTCTTTGATTAATTTCAATCTGTAATTCATTCTTTTTTCCCTTTTGTATTTCTTTGGTTAATTTCAATCTGTAATTCATTCTTTTTTCCCTTTGTATTTCTTTGGTTAATTTCAATCTGTAATTCATTATTTTCCTTCTGTATTTCTTTGGTTAATTTCAATCTGTAATTCATTTTTTTCCCTTCTTGTATTTCTTTGGTTAATTTCAATCTGTAATTCATTCTTTTTTCCCTTCTGTATTTCTTTGGTTAATTTCAATCTGTAATTCATTCTTTTTTCCCTTCTGTATTTCTTTGATTAATTTCAATCTGTAATTCATTCTTTTTTTCCTTTGTATTTCTTTGATTAATTTCAATCTGTAATTCATTTTTTTCCCTTCTGTATTTCTTTTGGTTAATTTCAATCTGTAATTCATTCTTTTTTCCCTTCTGTATTTCTTTGGTTAATTTCAATCTGTAATTCATTTTTTTCCCTTCTGTATTTCTTTGGTTAATTTCAATCTGTAATTAATTTTTTTCCTTCGTATTTCTTTGATTAATTTCAATCTGTAATTCATTCTTTTTTCCCTTCTGTATTTATTTGGTTAATTTCAATCCGTAATTCATTCTTTTTTCCCTTCTGTATTTCTTTGGTTAATTTCAATCTGTAATTCATTTTTTTCCCTTCTGTATTTCTTTGGTTAATTTCAATCTGTAATTCATTCTTTTTTCCCTTTTATATTTCTTTGGTTAATTTCAATCTGTAATTCATTTTTTTGCCTTTTGTATTTCTTTGGTTAATTTCAATCTGTAATTCATTCTTTTTTCCTTCTGTATTTCTTTGATTAATTTCAATCTGTAATTCATTCTTTTCCCTTTTATATTTCTTTGGTTAATTTCAATCTGTAATTCATTCTTTTTTCCCTTCTGTATTTCTTTGGTTAATTTCAATCTGTAATTCATTCTTTTTTCCCCTTCTGTATTTCTTTGATTAATTTCAATCTGTAAGTCATTCTTTTTTCCCCTTTTGTATTTCTTTGGTTAATTTCAATTCGTAATTCATTTTTTTTCCCTTCTGTATTTCTTTGGTTAATTTCACTCTGTAATTCATTCTTTGTCCCTTCTGTATTTCTTTGGTTAATTTCAATCTGTAATTCATTCTTTTTTCCCTTTTGTATTTCTTTGGTTAATTTCAATCTGCATCTATTTTTTTTCCCTTCTGTATTTCTTTGGTTAATTTTAATCTGTAATTCATTCTTTTTTCCCTTCTGTATTTCTTTGGTTAATTTCAATCTGTAATTCATTCTTTTTTCCCCTTTTGTATTTCTTTGGTTAATTTCAATCTGTAATTCATTCTTTTTTCCTTTTTGTATTTCTTTGGTTAATTTCAATCTGTAATTCATTTTTTTTTCCTTCTTTATTTCTTTGGTTAATTTCAATCTGTAATTCATTCTTTTTTCCCTTCTGTATTTCTTTGATTAATTTCAATCTGTAATTCATTCTTTTTTCCTTTTGTATTTCTCTTTGGTTAATTTCAATCTGTAATTCATTCTTTTTTCCCTTCTGTATTTCTCTTTTTGGTTAATTTCAATCTGTAATTCATTCTTTTTTCCCTTCTGTATTTCTTTGGTTAATTTCAATCTGTAATTCATTCTTTTTTCCTTCTGTATTTCTTTGGTTAATTTCAATCTGTAATTCATTCTTTTTCCCTTTTGTATTTCTTGGTTAATTTCAATCTGTAATTCATTCTTTTTTTCCATTTGTATTTCTTTGGTTAATTTCAATCTGTAATTCATTTTTTTTCCCTTCTGTATTTCTTCGGTTAATTTCAATCTGTAATTCATTTTTTTTCCCTTCTGTATTTCTTTGGTTAATTTCAATCTGTAATTCATTCTTTTTTCCCTTCTGTATTTCTTTGGTTAATTTCAATCTGTAATTCATTCTTTTTTCCCTTTTGTATTTCTTTGGTTAATTTCAATCTGTAATTCATTTTTTTTCCCTTCTGTATTTCTTTGGTTAATTTCAATCTGTAATTCATTTTTTTTCCCTTCTGTATTTCTTTGATTAATTTCAATCTGTAATTCATTCTTTTTTCCCTTTTGTATTTCTTTGGTTAATTTCAATCTGTAATTCATTCTTTTTTCCCTTCTGTATTTCTTTGGTTAATTTCAATCTGTAATTCATTCTTTTTTCCCTTCTGTATTTCTTTGGTTAATTTCAATCTGTAATTCATTCTTTTTTCCCTTTTGTATTTCTTTGGTTAATTTCAATCTGTAATTCATTCTTTTTTCCCTTTTGTATTTCTTTGGTTAATTTCAATCTCTAATTCATTTTTTTTCCCTTCTGTATTTCTTTGGTTATTTCAATCTGTAATTCATTCTTTTTTCCCTTCTGTATTTCTTTGATTAATTTAAATCTGTAATTCATTCTTTTTTCCCTTTTGTATTTCTTTTTTGGTTAATTTCAATCTGTAATTCATTTTTTTCCCTTCTGTATTTCTTTGGTTAATTTCAATCTGTAATTCATTCTTTTTTCCCTTCTGTATTTCTTTGGTTAATTTCAATCTGTAATTCATTCTTTTTTCCCTTCTGTATTTCTTTGGTTAATTTCAATCTGTAATTCATTCTTTTTTCCCTTTTGTATTACTTTGGTTAATTTCAATCTGTAATTCATTCTTTTTTCCCTTCTGTATTTCTTTGGTTAATTTCAATCTGTAATTCATTTTTTTCCCTTCTGTATTTCTTTGGTTAATTTCAATCTGTAATTCATTTTTTCCCTTCTGTATTTCTTTGGTTAATTTCAATCTGTAATTCATTCTTTTTTCCCTTCTGTATTTCTTTGGTAATTTCAATCTGTAATTCATTCTTTTTTCCCTTTTGTATTTCTTTAGTTAATTTCAATCTGTAATTCATTCTTTTTTCCTTTCTGTATTTCTTTGGTTAATTTCAATCTGTAATTCATTATTTTTCCCTTCTGTATTTCTTTGGTTAATTTCAATCTGTAATTCATTCTTTCCCTTTTTATTTGTTCTTTTGGTTAATTTCAATGTAATACATTTTTTTCCCTTCTGTATTTCTTTGGTTAATTTCAATCTGTAATTCATTCTTTTTTCCCTTTTGTATTTCTTTGATTAATTTCAATATGTAATTCATTCTTTTTTCCCTTCTGTATTTCTTTGGTCATTTCAATCTGTAATTCATTCTTTTTTCCCTTTGTATTTCTTTGGTTAATTTCAATCTGTAATTCATTTTTTTCCCTTCTTTATTTCTTTGGTTAATTTCAATCTGTAATTCATTCTTTTTTCCCTTCTGTATTTCTTTGATTAATTTCAATCTGTAATTCATTCTTTTTTTTTTTCCTTACTTTTGTATTTCTTTGGTTAATTTCATTCTGTAATTCATTCTTTTTCCCTTCTGTATTTCTTTGGTTAATTTCAATCTGTAATTCATTCTTTTTTCCCTCCTGTATTTCTTTGATTAATTTCAATCTGTAATTCATTCTTTTTTCCCTTTTGTATTTCTTTGGTTAATTTCAATCTGCATTCATTTTTCCCTTCTGTATTTCTTTGGTTAATTTCAATCTGTAGCCATTCTTTTTTCCCTTCTGTATTTCTTTGGTTAATTTCAATCTGTAATTCATTCTTTTTCCCTTTTGTATTTCTTTGGTTAATTTCAATCTGTAATTCATTTTTTTTCCCTTCTGTATTTCTTTGGTTAATTTCAATCCTGTAATTCATTCTTTTTTCCCTTCTGTATTTCTTTGGTTAATTTCAATCTGTAATTCATTCTTTTTCCCTTCTGTATTTTTTGGTTAATTTCAATCTATAGTCATTTCTTTTTTTCCCTTCTGTATTTCTTTGGTTAATTTCAATCTGTAATTCATTCTTTTTTCCCTTTGTATTTTGTTTTAGTTTTAATTTCTGTCTGTAATTCATTTTTTTCCCCTCTGTATTTCTTTGGTTAATTTCAATCTGTAGTCATTCTTTTTTCCCTTCTGTATTTCTTTGGTTAATTTCAATTTGTAATTCATTCTTTTCTCCCTTCTGTATTTCTTTGATTCATTTCAATCATAGATTCTTCTTTTTTCCCTTTTGTATTTCTTTGGTTAATTTCAATCTGTAATTCTTTTTTTTCCCTTCTTTATTTCTTTGGTTAATTTCAATCCTGTAATTCATTCTTTTTTCCCTTCTGTATTTCTTTGGTTAATTTCAATCTGTAATTCTTTTTTTTTCCCTTCTTTATTTCTTTGGTTAATTTCAATCTGTAATTCATTCTTTTTTTCCCTTCTGTATTTCTTTGGTTGTTTCAATCTGTAATACATATTCTTTTTTCCCTTCTGTATTTCTTTGATTCCCCTTTTCTATTTCTTTGGTTAATTTCAATCTGTAATTCATTCTTTTTTCCCCTTCTGTATTTCTTGGGTTAATTTCAATCTGTAATTCATTCTTTTTTCCCTTCTGTATTTCTTTGGTTAATTTCAATCTGTGGTGTTCATTTTTTTTCCCTTCTGTATTTCTTTGATTAATTTCAATCTATTAATTCATTCTTTTTTCCCTTTTGTATTTCTTTGGTTAATTTCAATCTGTAATTCATTCTTTTTTCCCTTCTGTATTTCTTTGGTTAATTTCAATCTGTAATTCATTCTTTTTCCCTTCTGTATTTCTTTGGTTAATTTCAATCTGTAATTCATTCTTTTTTCCCTTTTGTATTTCTTTGGTTAATTTCAATCTGTAATTCATTCTTTTTTCCCTTTTGTATTTCTTTGGTTAATTTCAATCTGTAATTCATTCTTTTTCCCTTCTGTATTTCTTTGGTTAATTTCAATCTGTAATTCATTCTTTTTTCCCTTCTGTATTTCTTTGATTAATTTAAATCTGTAATTTCATTCTTTTTTCCCTTTTGTATTTCTTTGGTTAAAATTTAATCTGTAATTCATTTTTCCCTTCTGTATTTCTTTGGTTAATTTCAATCTGTAATTCATTCTTTTTTCCCTTCTGTATTTCTTTGGTTAATTTCAATCTGTAATTCTATTCTTTTCCCTTCTGTGTTCTTTGGTTAATTTCAATCTGTAATTCATTCTTTTTTTTTCCCTTTTACTTATTTCTTTTGTAGTTAATTTCAATCTGTAATTCATTCTTTTTCCCTTCTGTATTTCTTTGGTTAATTTTAATCTGTAATTCATTTTTTCCCTTCTGTATTTCTTTGGTTAATTTCAATCTGTAATTCATTTTTTTCCCTTCTGTATTTCTTTGGTTAATTTCAATCTGTAATTCATTCTTTTTCCCTTCTGTATTTCTTTGGTTAATTTCAATCTGTAATTCATTCTTTTTTCCCTTTTGTATTTCTTTAGTTAATTTCAATCTGTAATTCATTCTTTTTTCCTTTCTGTATTTCTTTGGTTAATTTCAATCTGTAATTCATTCTTTTTTCCCTTCTGTATTTCTTTGGTTAATTTCAATCTGTAATTCATTCTTTTTCCCTTTTGTATTTCTTTGGTTAATTTCAATCTGCTGTACATTTTTTTTTCCCTTCTCTGTATTTCTTTGGTTAATTTCAATCTGTAATTCATTTTCCTTTTTTTCCCTTCTGTATTTCTTTGATTAATTTCAATATGTAATTTCATTCTTTTTCCCTTCTGTATTTCTTTGATTAATTTCAATCTGTAATTCATTCTTTTCCCTTTGTATTTCTTTGGTTAATTTCAATCTGTAATTCATTTTTTTCCCTTCTTTATTTCTTTGTTAATTTCAATCTGTAATTCATTCTTTTTTCCCTTCTGTATTTCTTTGATTAATTTCAATCTGTAATTCATTCTTTTTTCCCTTTGTATTTCTTTGGTTAATTTCATCTGTAATTCATTCTTTTTCCCTTCTGTATTTCTTTGGTTAATTTCAATCTGTAATTCATTCTTTTTCCCTCCTGTATTTCTTTGGTTAATTTCAATCTGTAATTCATTCTTTTTTCCCTTTTGTATTTCTTTGGTTAATTTAAATCTGCAATTCATTTTTTTCCCTTCTGTATTTCTTTGGTTAATTTCAATCTGTAATACATTCTTTTTTCCCTTCTGTATTTCTTTGGTTAATTTCAATCTGTAATTCATTCTTTTTTCCCTTTTGTATTTCTTTGGTTAATTTCAATCTGTAATTCATTTTTTTTCCCTTCTGTATTTCTTTGGTTAATTTCAATCTGTAATTCATTCTTTTTTCCCTTCTGTATTTCTTTGGTTAATTTCAATCTGTAATTCATTCTTTTTTCCCTTCTGTATTTCTTTGGTTAATTTCAATCTGTAATTCATTCTTTTTTCCCTTCTGTATTTCTTTGGTTAATTTCAATCTGTAATTCATTCTTTTTTCCCTTTTGTATTTCTTTGGTTAATTTCTGTCTGTAATTCATTTTTTTCCCCTCTGTATTTCTTTGGTTAATTTCAATCTGTAATTCATTCTTTTTTCCCTTCTGTATTTCTTTGGTTAATTTCAATCTGTAATTCATTCTTTTCTCCCTTCTGTATTTCTTTGATTCATTTCAATCTGTAATTCATTCTTTTTTCCCTTTTGTATTTCTTTGGTTAATTTCAATCTGTAATTCTTTTTTTTTCCCATCTTTATTTCTTTGGTTAATTTCAATCTGTAATTCATTCTTTTTTCCCTTCTGTATTTCTTTGGTTAATTTCAATCTGTAATTCTTTTTTTTTCCCTTCTTTATTTCTTTGGTTAATTTCAATCTGTAATTCATTCTTTTTTCCCTTCTGTATTTCTTTGGTTAATTTCAATCTGTAATTCATTCTTTTTTCCCTTCTGTATTTCTTTGGTTAATTTCAATCTGTAATTCATTCTTTTTTCCCTTCTGTATTTCTTTGATTTAATTTCAATCTGTAATTCATTCTTTTTTCCCTTTTGTATTTCTTTGATTAATTTCAATCTGTAATTCATTCTTTTTTCCCTTCTGTATTTCTTTGGTTAATTTCAATCTTTAATTCATTCTTTTTTCCCTTCTGTATTTCTTTGGTTAATTTCAATCTGTAATTCATTTTTTTCCCTTCTGTATTTTTTTGGTTAATTTCAATCTGTAATTCATTCTTTTTTCCCTTCTTTGTATTTCTTTGGTTAATTTCAATCTGTAATTCATTCTTTTTTCCCTTCTGTATTTCTTTGATTAATTTCAATCTGTAATTCATTCTTTTTTCCCTTCTGTATTTCTTTGGTTAATTTCAATCTGTAATTCATTTTTTTCCCTTTTTTCCCTTCTGTATTTCTTTGGTTAATTTCGATCTGTAATTCATTTTTTTCCCTTCTGTATTTCTTTGGTTAATTTCAATCTGTAATTCATTCTTTTTTCCCTTCTGTATTTCTTTGGTTAATTTCAATCTGTAATTCATTCTTTTTTCCCTTCTGTATTTCTTTGATTAATTTCAATCTGTAATTCATTCTTTTTTCCCTTTTGTATTTCTTTGGTTAATTTCAATCTGTAATTCATTCTTTTTTCCCTTCTGTATTTCTTTGATTAATTTCAATCTGTAATTCATTCTTTTTTCCCTTTTGTATTTCTTTGGTTAATTTCAATCTGTAATTCATTCTTTTTTCCCTTCTGTATTTCTTTGATTAATTTCAGTCTGTAATTCATTTTTCTTATATGTTCTGGATGAAATTTTTCAGTCTGTAATTCATTCTTTTTTCCTTCTGTGTTGCTTTGGTTAATTTCAATATGTAATTCATTCTTTTTTCTTAATTTTCTTTGATTAATTTCAATCTGTCAATTCATTCTTTTTTCCCTTTTATGTTCTTTGGTTAATTTCAATCTGTAATTCATTTTTTTCCCTTCTTTATTTCTTTGGTTAATTTCAATCTATGTAATTCATTCTTTTTTCCCTTCTGTATTTCTTTGGTAAATTTCAATCTGCTAATTCATTCTTTTTTTCCCTTCTGTATTTCTTTGATTAATTTCAATCTGTAATTCATTCATTTTTCTCTATTTCTTTGGTTAATTTCAATCTGTGGTGTTCTTTTTCCCTTCTGTGTTCTTTGAATCATTCAATCTGTAATTCATTCTTTTTTCCCTTCTGTATTTCTTGGTTAATTTCAATCATAAATTCAGTTTATCTTTTTCCTTCTTATTTCTTTGATTCATTCCAATCTGTAATTCATTTTTTTCCTTCTGTGTATTTCTTTGATTAATTTCAATCTGTAATTGTTCTTTTTTCCTTTTGTATTTCATGATTAATTTAATCTGTAATTGTATTTTTTTCCCTTCTGTATTTCTTTGAGTTAATTTTCAATCTTTAATTCATTCTTTTTTTCCTTCTTGTTTCTTTGATTAATTTCAATCTGTAATTCATTTTTTTCCCTTCTGTATTTCTTTGGTTAATTTCAATCGTTTCATTCTTTTCCCTTCTGTATTTCTTTGGTTAATTTCAATCTGTCTAATTCATTTTTTTCCACTTCTGTATTTCTTTGGTTAATTTCAATCTGTAATTAAGCTGTTTTCCCTTTACTACCCAGTTGTTTCAATCTACTTAATTCATTCTTTTTTCCTTTTGTATTTCTTTGGGATTAATTTCAATCTGTAATTCATTCTTTTCACCCATATTTCTTTGGTTAATTTCAATCTGTAATTCATTCTTTTTTCCCTTCACTTATTTCTTTGGTTAGTACAATCCTGTAATTGGGTGTTTTTTCCTTTTTGTTTCTTTTGGTTAATTTCTGATATGTAATTCATTCTTTTTTCCCTTTGTATTTCTTTGGTTAATTTCAATCTGTAATTCATTCTTTTTTCCCTTCTGTATTTCTTTGGTTAATTTCAGTCTATGGGTCATTCTTTTTTTCCTTCTGTGTTGCAGTTAGTTACGTCTGCTTGAATTTCATTTCTTTTCCTTTTAGCTATTTGGTTAATTTCAATCTGTAATTCATTTTTTTCCCTTCTGTATTTCTTGATTCATTTCAATCTGTAATTCATTCTTTTTTCCTTCTGTATTTCTTTGGTTAATTTCAATCTGTGGTCATTTCTTTTTTCCCTTCTGTATTTCTTTTAATTGATTTCATCATGGACTAAGTCTTTCCCTTTTGTATTTCTTTGGTTAATTTCAATCTGTAATTCATTTCTTTTTTCCCTTCTGTATTTCTTTGGTTAATTTCAATCTGTAATTCATTTTTTTTCCTTCTGTATTTCTTTGGTTAATTTCAATCTGTAATTCATTTTTTTTCCTTCTGTATTTCTTTGGTTAATTTCAATCTGTAATTCATTCTTTTTCTTCTATTATTTCTTTAGATTAATTTCAATCTGTAATTCATTTCTTTTCCCTTTTGTATTTCTTTAGTTAATTTCAATCTGTAATTCATTCTTTTTTTCCTTTCTGTATTTCTTTGGTTAATTTCAATCTGTAATTACGATTTCTTTTTTCCCTTCTGTATTTCTTTGGTTAATTTCAATCTGTAATTCATTCTTTCCCTTTGTATTTCTTTGGTTAATTTTAATCTGTAATACATTTTTTTCCCTTCTGTATTTCTTTGGTTAATTTTAATCTGACAATTCATTCTTTTTTCCTTTCTTATTTCTTTGATTAATTTCAATGTGTAATTTCATTCTTTTTTCCCTTCATATTTCTTTGATTAATTTCAATCTGTAATTCATTCTTTTTTCCCTTTGTATTTCTTTGGTTAATTTCCAATCTGTAATTCATTTTTTTTCCCTTCTTTATTTCATTGGTTAATTTCAATCTGTAATTCATTCTTTTTTCCCTTCTGTATTTCTTTGATTAATTTCAATCTGTAATTCATTCTTTTTTCCCTTTTGTATTTCTTTGGTTAATTTCAATCTGTAATTCATTCTTTTTTCCCTTCTGTATTTCTTTGGTTAATTTCAATCTGTAATTCATTCTTTTTTCCCTCCTGTATTTCTTTGATTAATTTCAATCTGTAATTCATTCTTTTTGCCCTTTTGTATTTCTTTGGTTAATTTCAATCTGCAATTCATTTTTTTCCCTTCTGTATTTCTTTGGTTAATTTCAATCTGTAATACATTCTTTTTTCCCTTCTGTATTTCTTTGGTTAATTTCAATCTGTAATTCATTCTTTTTTCCCTTTTGTATTTCTTTGGTTAATTTCAATCTGTAATTCATTTTTTTTCCCTTCTGTATTTCTTTGGTTAATTTCAATCTGTAATTCATTCTTTTTTCCCTTCTGTATTTCTTTGGTTAATTTCAATCTGTAATTCATTCTTTTATCCCTTCTGTATTTCTTTGGTTAATTTCAATCTGTAATTCATTCTTTTTTCCCTTCTGTATTTCTTTGGTTAATTTCTATTTGTAATTCATTCTTTTTTCCCTTTTGTATTTCTTTGGTTAATTTCTGTCTGTAATTCATTTTTCCCCTCTGTATTTCTTTGGTTAATTTCAATCTGTAATTCATTCTTTTTTCCCTTCTGTATTTCCTTTTTAAGTTTAATTTCAATCTGTAATTCATTATTTTCTCCCTTCTGTATTTCTTTGATTAATTTCAATCTGTAATTCATTCTTTTTTCCCTTTTGTATTTCTTTGGTTAATTTCAATCTGTAATTCTTTTTTTTTCCTTCTTTATTTCTTTGGTTAATTTCAATCTGTAATTCATTCTTTTTTCCCTTTTGTATTTCTTTGGTTAATTTCAATCTGGTCATATTTTTTTCCCTTCTGTATTTCTTTGGTTAATTTCAATCTTTAATTCATTCTTTTTCCCTTCTGTATTTCTTTGGTTAATTTCAATCTGTAATTCATTTTTTTCCCTTCTGTATTTCTTTGGTTAATTTCAATCTGTAATTCATTCTTTTTTCCCTTCTGTATTTCTTTGGTTAATTTCAATCTGTAATTCATTTTTTTCCCTTCTGTATTTCTTTGGTTAATTTCAATCTTTCATTCATTCTTTTTTCCTTCTGTATTTCTTTGGTTAATTTCAATCTGTAATTCATTCTTTTTTCCCTTTTGTATTTCTTTAGTTAATTTCAATCTGTAATTCATTCTTTCCCTTTTATATTTCTTTGGTTAATTTCAATCTGTAATTCATTCTTTTTTCACTTCTGTATTTCTTTGGTTAATTTCAATCTGTAATTAAATTTCTTTTCCTTTGTATTTCTTTGGTTAATTTCAATCTGTAATTCATTCTTTTTTCCCTTTTGTGTTCTTTGGTTAATTTCAATCTGTAATTCATTCTTTTTCCCTTCTGTATTTCTTTGGTTAATTTCAATCTGTAATTCATTCTTTTTCCTTCTGTATTTCTTTGGTTAAAATTTCTGATGTAATTCATTCTTTTTTCCCTTTTGTATTTCTTTGGTTAATTTCAATCTGTAATTCATTCTTTTTTCCCTTCTGTATTTCTTTGGTTAATTTCAATCTGTAATTCATTTTTTTTTCCCTTCTGTATTTCTTAGTTAATTTCAATCTGTAATTCATTTTTTTTCCCTTCTGTATTTCTTTGGTTAATTTCAATCTGTAATTTCATTCTTTTTTTTTCCTTCTGTATTTCTTTGGTTAATTTCAATCTGTAATTCATTCTTTTTTTTTTTCCTTTATTATTTCTCTAGTTAATTTCAATCTACAATTCATTCTTTTTTCCTTTCTGTATTTCTTTGGTTAATTTCAATCTGTAATTCATTCTTTTTTCCCTTCTGTATTTCTTTGGTTAATTTCAATCTATGTATTCATTCTTTTTTCCCTTTTGTATTTCTTTGGTTAATTTCAATCTGTAATACATTTTTTTCCCTTCTGTATTTCTTTGGTTAATTTCAATCTGTAATTCATTCTTTTTTCCCTTCTGTATTTCTTTGATTAATTTCAATATGTAATTCATTCTTTTTTCCCTTCTGTATTTCTTTAGTTAATTTCAATCTGTAGTCATTCTTTTTTCCCTTTTGTATTTCTTTGGTTAATTTCAATCTGTAATTCATTTTTTTCCCTTCTTTTATTCTTTGGTTAATTTCAATCTGTAATTATTTCTTTTTCCCTTCTGTATTTCTTTGATTAATTTCAATCTGTAATTCATTCTTTTTTTCCTTTTGTATTTCTTTGGTTAATTTCAATCTGTAGTTATTCTTTTTTCCCTTCTGTATTTCTTTGGTTAATTTCAATCTGTAATTCATTCTTTTTTCCCTCCTGTATTTCTTTGAATTCATTTCAATCTGTAATTCATTCTTTTTTCCCTTTTGTATTTCTTGGTTAATTCAATCTGCAATTCATTTTTTTTCCCTTCTGTATTTCTTTGGTTAATTTCAATCTGTAATACATTTCTTTTTCCCTTCTGTATTTCTTTGGTTAATTTCAATCTGTAATTCATTCTTTTTTCCCTTTTGTATTTCTTTGGTTAATTTCAATCTGTAATTCATTTTTTTCCCTTCTGTATTTCTTTGGATAATTTCAATCTGTAATTCATTCTTTTTTCCTTTCTATATTTCTTTGGTTAATTTCAATCTGTAATTCATTTTTTTCCCTTCTGTGTTTCTTACGGTTAATTTCAATCTGTAATTCATTCTTTTTTTCCCTTCTGTATTTCTTTGGTTAATTTCAATCTGTAATTCATTTTTTTTCCTTCTGTATTTCTTTGGTTAATTTCAATCTGTAATTCATTCTTTTTTTCCCTTCTGTATTTCTTTGGTTAATTTCAATCTGTAATTCATTCTTTTCCCTTTTGTATTTTCTTTGGTTAATTTCAATCTGTAATTCATTTCTTTTTTTCCCTTTTGTATTTCTTTGGTTAATTTCAATCTGTAATTCATTCTTTGCCCTTCTGTATTTCTTTGGTTAATTTCAATCTGTAATTCATTTCTTTTTTACTTTTGTATTTCTTTGGTTAATTTCAATCTGTAATTCATTCTTTTTTTCTGTTGTATTTCTTTGGTTAATTTCAATCTGTAATTCATTCTTTTTTTCCCTTCTGTATTTCTTTGGTTAATTTCAATCTGTAATTCATTCTTTTTCCCTTCTGTATTTCTTTGGTTAATTTCAATCTGTAATTCATTCTTTTTCCTTTTGTATTTCTTTGGTTAATTTCAATCTGTAATTCATTCTTTTTTCCCTTCTGTATTTCTTTAGTTAATTTCAATCTGTAATTCATTTTTTCCTTCTGTATTTCTTTGGTTAATTTCAATCTGTAATTCATTTTTTTTTCCTTCTGTATTTCTTTGATTGAAATTTCAATCTGTAATTCATTCTTTTTTCCCTTCTGTATTTCTTTGGTTAATTTCAATCTGTAATTCATTCTTTTTTCCCTTTTGTATTTCTTTAGTTAATTTCAATCTGTAATTCATTCTTTTTTCCTTTCTACCTTAATTTCTTTGGTTAATTTCAATCTGTAATTCATTCTTTTTTCCTTCTGTATTTCTTTGGTTAATTTCAATCTGTAATTCATTCTTTTTTCCCTTTTGTCTTTCTTTGGTTAATTTCAATCTGTAATACATTTTTTTTCCCTTCTGTATTTCTTTGGTTAATTTCAATCTGTAATTCATTCTTTTTTCCCTTCTGTATTTCTTTGATTAATTTCAATATGTAATTCATTCTTTTTTCCCTTCTGTATTTCTTTGATTAATTTCAATCTGTAATTCATTCTTTTTTCCCTTTTGTATTTCTTTGGTTAATTTCAATCTGTAATTCATTTTTTTTCCCTTCTTTATTTCTTTGGTTAATTTCAATCTGTAATTCATTCTTTTTTCCCTTCTGTATTTCTTTGATTAATTTCAATCTGTAATTCATTCTTTTTTCCCTTTTGTATTTCTTTGGTTAATTTCTGTCTGTAATTCATTTTTTTCCCCTCTGTATTTCTTTGGTTAATTTCAATCTGTAATTCATTCTTTTTTCCCTTCTGTATTTCTTTGGTTAATTTCAATCTGTAATTCATTATTTTCTCCCTTCTGTATTTCTTTGATTAATTTCAATCTGTAATTCATTCTTTTTTCCCTTTTGTATTTCTTTGGTTAATTTCAATCTGTAATTCTTTTTTTTTCCCTTCTTTATTTCTTTGGTTAATTTCAATCTGTAATTCATTCTTTTTTCCCTTCTGTATTTCTTTGGTTAATTTCAATCTGTAATTCTTTTTTTTTCCCTTCTTTATTTCTTTGGTTAATTTCAATCTCTAATTCATTCTTTTTTCCCTTCTGTATTTCTTTGGTTAATTTCAATCTGTAATTCATTCTTTTTTCCCTTCTGTATTTCTTTGATTCCCTTTTCTATTTCTTTGGTTAATTTCAATCTGTAATTCATTCTTTTTTCCCCTCTGTATTTCTTTGGTTAATTTCAATCTGTAATTCATTCTTTTTTCCCTTCTGTATTTCTTTGGTTAATTTCAATCTGTAATTCATTCTTTTTTCCCTTCTGTATTTCTTTGGTTAATTTCAATCTGTAATTCATTCTTTTTTCCCTTCTGTATTTCTTTGATTAATTTCAATCTGTAATTCATTCTTTTTTCCCTTTTGTATTTCTTTGATTAATTTCAATCTCTAATTCATTCTTTTTTCCCTTCTGTATTTCTTTGGTTAATTTCAATCTTTAATTCATTCTTTTTTCCCTTCTGTATTTCTTTGGTTAATTTCAATCTGTAATTCATTTTTTTCCCTTCTGTATTTTTTTGGTTAATTTCAATCTGTAATTCATTCTTTTTTCCCTTCTGTATTTCTTTGGTTAATTTCAATCTGTAATTCATTCTTTTTTCCCTTCTGTATTTCTTTGATTAATTTCAATCTGTAATTCATTCTTTTTTCCCTTCTGTATTTCTTTGGTTAATTTCAATCTGTAATTCATTCTTTTTTCCCTTCTGTATTTCTTTGGTTAATTTCGATCTGTAATTCATTTTTTCCCTTCTGTATTTCTTTGGTTAATTTCAATCTGTAATTCCAATTTCTTTTTTCCCTTCTGTATTCTTTGGTTAATTTCAATCTGTAATTCATTCTTTCCCTTCTGTATTTCTTTGATTAATTTCAATCTGTAATTCATTCTTTTTTTTTTTTCCCTTTGTATTTCTTTGGTTAATTTCAATCCTTAATTCATTCTTTTTTCCCTTCTGTATTTCTTGATTAATTTCAATCTGTAATTCATTCTTTTTTCCCTTTTGTATTTCTTTGGTTAATTTCAATCTGTAATTCATTCTTTTTCCCTTCTGTATTTCTTTGATTAATTTCAGTGTAATTCATTTTTTTCCCTTCTGTATTTCTTTAGCATTTAATTTCAATCTGTGATTCATTCTTTTTTCCCTTCTGTATTTCTTTGGTTAATTTCAATCTGTAATTCTGTTTTTTTCCCTTCTGTATTTCTTTGATTAATTTCAATCTGTAATTCATTCTTTTTCCCTTTTGTGTTTCTTTGGTTAATTTCAATCCTTCAATTCATCTTTTCTGCACCCTTCTGTATTTCTTTGGTTAATTTCAATCTTTAATTCATTCCCCCTTTTTCCCTTCTGTATTTCTTTGGTTAATTTCAATCTGTAATTCATTTTTTTCCCTTCTGTATTTCTTTGGTTAATTTCAATCTGTAATTCATTCTTTTTCCTTCTGTATTTCTTTGGTTAATTTCAATCTGTAATTCATTTTCCCTTCTGTATTTCTTTGGTTAATTTCAATCTGTAATTCATTCTTTTTTCCTGTATTTCTTTGGTTAATTTCAATCTGTAATTCATTCTTTTTTCCCTTTTGTATTTCTTTGGTTAATTTCAATCTGTAATTCATTCTTTTTCCTTTTGTATTTCTTTGGTTAATTTCAATCTGTAATTCATTCTTTTTTCCCTTCTGTATTTCTTTGGTTAATTTCAATCTGTAATTCATTCTTTTTTCCCTTTTGTATTTCTTTGGTTAATTTCAATCTGTAATTCATTCTTTTTTCTTTCCCTTCTGTATTTCTTTGGTTAATGCTAATCTGTAATTCATTCTTTTTTCCCTTTGTATTTCTTTGGGATGTTCAATCTACAATTCATTCTTTTTTCCCTTTTGTATTTCTTATTTGGTTAATTTCAATCTGTAATTCATTCTTTTTCCCTTTATTTCTTTGATTAATTTCAATCTGTAATTCATTCTTTTTCCCTTTTGTATTTCTTTGGTTAATTTCAATCTGTAATTCATTCTTTTTTCCTTCTGTATTTCTTTGATTAATTTCTGATCTGTAATTCTTTTCCCTTCTGTATTTCTTTGGTTAATTTCAATCTGTAATTCATTCTTTTTCCCTTCTGTATTTCTTTGGTTAATTTCAATCTGTAATTGTTTTTTTCCCCTTCTGTATTTCTTTGATTAATTTCAATCTTAATTCATTCTTTTTTTCCCTTTTGTATTTCTTTGGTTAATTTCAATCTGTAATTCATATTTTTTTCCCTTCTGTATTTCTTTGGTTAATTTCAATCTTTAATTCATTCTTTTCCCTTCTGTATTTCTTTGGTTAATTTCAATCTGTAATTCATTTTTCCCTTCTGTATTTCTTTGGTTAATTTCAATCTGTAATTCATTCTTTTTTCCTTCTGTATTTCATTTAATTTCAATCTGTAATTCATTTTTTTCCCTTTGTATTTCTTTGGTTAATTTCAATCTGTAATTTCATTCTTTTTTCCCTTCTGTATTTCATTTGGTTATTTCAATCTGTAATTCATTCTTTTTTCCCTTTTGTATTTCTTTGGTTAATTTCAATCTGTAATTCATTCTTTTCCCTTTTCTTTTCTTTGGTTAATTTCAATCTTGTAATTCATTCTTTTTTTTCCCTTCTGTATTTCTTTGGTTAATTCCAATCTGTAATTCATTCTTTTTTCCCTTTTTGTATTTCTTTGGTTAATTTCAATCTGTAATTCATTCTTTTTTCCCTTTTGTATTTCTTTGGTTAATTTTTTAATCTGTAATTCATTCTTTTTTCCCTTCTGTATTTCTTTGGTTAATTTCAATCTGTAATTCATTTCTTTCCCTTCTGTATTTCTTTGATTAATTTAAATCTGTAATTCATTCTTTTTTTCCCTTTGGTATTTCTTTGGTTAATTTCAATCTGTGGCCTTGTTTTTTTCCCTTCTGTATTTCTTTGGTTAATTTCAATCTGTAATTCATTCTTTTTTCCCTTCTGTATTTCTTTGGTTAATTTCAATCTGCCATTCATTCTTTTTCCCTTCTGTATTTCTTTGAATTATTCAATCTCAATTCATTCTTTTTTCCTTTGTGTCTTCTTTGGTTAATTTCAATCTACTGTAATTCATTCTTTTCCCTTCTGTATTTCTTTGGTTAATTTCAATCTGTAATTCATTTTTTTTTCCCTTCTGTATTTCTTTGGTTAATTTCAATCTGTAATTCATTTTTTTTCCCTTCTGTAACTCTTTGGTTAATTTCAATCAATTCATTTCTTTTTTCCCTTCTGTATTTCTTTGGTTAATTTCCAATCTGTAATTCATTCTTTTTTCCCTTTTGTATTTCTTTAGTTAATTTCAATCTGTAATTCATTATTTTTTCCTTTCTGTATTTCTTTGGTTATTTCAATCTATGATTGTTCTTTTTTTCTTCTGTATTTCTTTGGTTAATTTCAATCTGTAATTCATTCTTTTTCCCTTTTGTATTTCTTTGGTTAATTTCCAATCTGTAATACATTTTTTTTCCCTTCATATTCTTTGGTTAATTTCAATCTGCAATTCATTCTTTTTTCCCTTCATATTTCTTTTGATTAATTTCAATAATGATTGTTCTTTTTTTCTGTATTTCTTTTGATTAATTTCAATCTGTAATTGATATTTTTCCCTTTTGTATTTCTTTGGTTAATTTCAATCTGTAATTCATTTTTTTTCCCTTCTTTATTTCTTTGGTTAATTTCAATCTGTAATTCATTCTTTTTTCCCTTCTGTATTTCTTTGATTAATTTCAATCTTTAATTCATTCTTTTTTCCCTTTTTGTATTTCTTTGGTTAATTTCAATCTGTAATTCATTCTTTTCCCTTCTGTATTTCTTTGGTTAATTTCAATCTGTAATTCATTCTTTTTCCACCTCTGTATTTACTGATTAATTTCAAATAATTCATTCACTTATTTCTTCGTAATTTCTTTAGTTAATTTCAATCTGCAATTCATTTTTTTCCCTTCTGTATTTCTTTGGTTAATTTCAATCTGTAATACATTCTTTTTTTCCTTCTGTATTTCCTTTGATTAATTTCAATCCTATGGAAATTCTGATCTTTTTTTCCCTTTTGTATTTCTTTGGTTAATTTCAATCATTCATTTTTTTCCCTTCTGTATTTCTTTGGTTAATTTCAATCTGTAATTCATTCTTTTTTCCCTTCTGTATTTCTTTGGTTATTTCAATCTGTAATTCATTCTTTTTTCCTTCTGTATTTCTTTGGTTAATTTCAATCTGTATTCATTATTTTTTCCCTTCTGTATTTCTTTGGTTAATTTCAATTTGTAATTTCATTCTTTTCCTTTTTGTCTTCTTTGGTTAATTTCTGTCTGTAATTCATTTTTTTCCCCTCTGTATTTCTTTGGTTAATTTCAATCTGTAATTCATTCTTTTTTCCCTTCTGTATTTCTTTGGTTAATTTGCAATCTATGTTCATTATTTTTTCTCCCTTCTGTATTTCTTTGATTAATTTCAATCTGTAATTCTTTTGTATTTCTTTGGTTAATTTCAATCTGTAATTCATTCTTTTTTTCCCTTCTGTATTTCTTTGATTCCTTTTCTATTTCTTTGGTTAATTTAATCTTCAGTTGTTCTTTTTTCCCCTCTGTATTTCTTTGGTTAATTTCAATCTGTAATTCATTTCTTTTTTTTCCCTTCTATTATTTCTTTGGTTAATTTCAATCTGTAATTCATTCTTTTTTCCATGTAATTTCTTTGGTTAATTTCAATCTGTAATTCATTCTTTTTTCCCTTCTGTATTTCTTTGATTAATTTCAATCTGTAATTCATTCTTTTTTCCCTTTTGTATTTCTTTGATTAATTCAATCTGCTAGTCATTCTTTTTTCCCTTCTGTATTTCTTTGGTTAATTTCAATCTTTAATTCATTCTTTCCTTTCTGTATTTCTTTGGTTAATTTCAATCTGTAATTCATTTTTTTCCCTTCTGTATTTTTTGGTTAATTTCAATCTGTAATTCATTCTTTCCCTTCCTGTATTTCTTTGGTTAATTTCAATCTGTAATTCATTCTTTTTTCCCTTCTGTATTTTCTTTGATTAATTTCAATCTGTAATTCATTCTTTTTCCCTTCTGTATTTCTTTGGTTAATTTCAATCTGTAATTCATTCTTTTTTCCCTTCTGTATTTCTTTGGTTAATTTCGATCTGTAATTCATTTTTTTCCCTTCTGTATTTCTTTGGTTAATTTCAATCTGTAATTCATTCTTTTTTCCCTTCTGTATTTCTTTGGTTAATTTCAATCTGTAATTCATTCTTTTTTCCCTTCTGTATTTCTTTGATTAATTTCAATCTGTAATTCATTCTTTTTTCCCTTTTGTATTTCTTTGGTTAATTTCAATCTGTAATTCATTCTTTTTTCCCTTCTGTATTTCTTTGATTAATTTCAATCTGTAATTCATTCTTTTTTCCCTTTTGTATTTCTTTGGTTAATTTCAATCTGTAATTCATTCTTTTTTCCCTTCTGTATTTCTTTGATTAATTTCAGTCTGTAATTCATTTTTTTCCCTTCTGTATTTCTTTGGTTAATTTCAATCTGTAATTCATTCTTTTTTCCCTTCTGTATTTCTTTGGTTAATTTCAATGTGTAATTCATTCTTTTTTCCCTTCTGTATTTCTTTGATTAATTTCAATCTGTAATTCATTCTTTTTTCCCTTTTGTATTTCTTTGGTTAATTTCAATCTGTAATTCATTTTTTTTCCCTTCTTTATTTCTTTGGTTAATTTCAATCTGTAATTCATTCTTTTTTCCCTTCTGTATTTCTTTTGTAAATTTCAATCTGTAATTCATTCTTTTTTCCCTTCTGTATTTCTTTGATTAATTTCAATCTGTAATTCATTCATTTTTCCCTTTTCTATTTCTTTGGTTAATTTCAATCTGTAATTCATTCTTTTTTCCCTTCTGGATTTCTTTGGTTAATTTCAATCTGTAATTCATTCTTTTTTCCCTTCTGTATTTCTTTGGTTAATTTCAATCTGTAATTCATTCTTTTTTCCCTTCTGTATTTCTTTGGTTAATTTCAATCTGTAATTCATTCTTTTTTCCCTTCTGTATTTCTTTGATTAATTTCAATCTGTAATTCATTCTTTTTTCCCTTTTGTATTTCTTTGGTTAATTTCAATCTGTAATTCATTCTTTTTTCCCTTCTGTATTTCTTTGGTTAATTTCAATCTTTAATTCATTCTTTTTTCCCTTCTGTATTTCTTTGGTTAATTTTAATCTGTAATTCATTTTTTTCCCTTCTGTATTTCTTTGGTTAATTTCAATCTGTAATTCATTCTTTTTTCCCTTCTGTATTTCTTTGGTTAATTTCAATCTGTAATTCATTCTTTTTTCCCTTCTGTATTTCTTTGATTAATTTCAATCTGTAATTCATTCTTTTTTCCCTTCTGTATTTCTTTGGTTAACTTCAATCTGTAATTCATTCTTTTTTCCCTACTGTATTTCTTTGGTTAATTTCAATCTGTAATTCATTCTTTTTTCCCTTCTGTATTTCTTTGATTAATTTCAATCTGTAATTCATTCTTTTTTCCCTTCTGTATTTCTTTGGTTAATTTCAATCTGTAATTCATTCTTTTTTCCCTACTGTATTTCTTTGGTTAATTTCAATCTGTAATTCATTTTTTTCCCTTCTGTATTTCTTTGGTTAATTTCAATCTGTAATTCATTCTTTTTTCCCTTCTGTATTTCTTTGGTTAATTTCAATCTGTAATTCATTCTTTTTTCCCTTCTGTATTTCTTTGATTAATCTCAATCTGTAATTCATTCTTTTTTCCCTTTTGTATTTCTTTGGTTAATTTCAATCTGTAATTCATTCTTTTTTCCCTTCTGTATTTCTTTGATTAATTTCAATCTGTAATTCATTCTTTTTTCCCTTTTGTATTTCTTTGGTTAATTTCAATCTGTAATTCATTCTTTTTTCCCTTCTGTATTTCTTTGATTAATTTCAATCTGTAATTAATTCTTTTTTCCCTTCTGTATTTCTTTGGTTAATTTCAATCTGTCATTCATTCTTTTTTCCCTTCTGTATTTCTTTGGTTAATTTCAATCTGTAATTCATTCTTTTTTCCCTTCTGTATTTCTTTGGTTAATTTCAATCTGTAATTCATTTTTTTCCCTTCTGTATTTCTTTGGTTAATTTCAATCTGTAATTCATTCTTTTTTTCCCTTCTGTATTTCTTTGGTTAATGTCAATCTGTAATTCATTCTTTTTTCCCTTCTGTATTTCTTTGGTTAATTTCAATCTGTAATTCATTCTTTTTTCCCTTCTGTATTTCTTTGGTTAATTTCAATCTGTAATTCATTCTTTTTTCTCTTTTGTATTTCTTTGGTTAATTTCAATCTGTAATTCATTTTTTTTCCCTTCTGTATTTCTTTGGTTAATTTCAATCTGTAATTCATTCTTTTTTCCCTTCTGTATTTCTTTGGTTAATTTCAATCTGTAATTCATTCTTTTTTCCCTTCTGTATTTCTTTGATTAATTTCAATCTGTAATTCATTCTTTTTCCCTTTTGTATTTCTTTGGTTAATTTCAATCTGTAATTCATTCTTTTTTACCACACCTGTATCTCTATGGTACCTTACCCTCTCTGATTCATTTTTCCTTCTTCCCTGGGTAATTCATTATTTCTTTTCCCCTCTTTAGTTCATTTCTCTTTGTATTTCATTCATTCTTTCTTTTCTGTTTTGTATTTCTTTTAATCTGTAGTTCATTCTTTCTTTTTTCTTTTGGTTCAATTCTATCTATATTTCATTCTTTTTTTTCCCATCTGTATTTGTCTGGTTTCTTTCTGTAATTCATTCTTTCTTTTTCCCTCTATATTCCTTTCGTTAATTTCCACCTGTACTTCCTTCTTTCTTTTTCCCTCTGTATTTCTTTGTTTGATTTCCACCTGTACTTCCTTCTTTCTTTTTCTCTCTGTATTTCTTTCGTTAATTCTTTCCTTTCCCCTGTTTATTTCTATAGTTTATTTTCCTCTAAATTTTCTTTTTTCTTTTTCCTTATATCTCATTATCTATTTTTTCTGCATTGTATATTTTTCCCTATGATATTAAGTTTCTCTTAACCAATCGATCTTTTTATTCTACTTTAATTTTTTCTTTCACTTCTTCCCCCAAGTATCAGTTCGTTTTTTTTTGTGGGGTTTCACTTTTTTATTTGTCCTGTTTGCTTTTCTGATTCTGTGTGAATACTTCACCAGGTTTTCACTCACATCTTACAGATAAACATTTTCTACTCCAAAATAATCAATTACTTTCAAAAAGCTATATCTCCCCAATAATATCATATAGCTTCAAACAAAGTTTGAAGAGATATCACCCCAGTACTAAAAAAAAAAAAATGACACTTGTATTCTTTAAAGCTTTTTACAATGCAAACATTACATTGTAAGTGGTAACATGTTTACTGTTTTGCCGCTGTACCAAATATCACAACGGAACTTCTTACCTGAGAGGTGAAGACCAAACCAAAGTTTGTTGAGTAGTATTTCGGCCCAAAGCATTTGTACGTCGCCGAAGAAAGAACTGCATACGTTCCAGTCCCATTGATATAGATGAAGAAAACTATGAACAAGAAATAATATCTGCCTGCTATTTCGGACAGATTCATCATACATTGTAAAGCTGTTAGTACAAGTGACAGGCCCAAAAAACCTAGCTGAAAAATAAAAATAAGGAAAATTAGTATATATATATATATATATATATATATATATATAATAATGTCATATAATGTTGGACATCCTATAAGAAATCACCAATCAGTCCCTGCGTTTTCCACCAGTTATAATGAACCATTCTTTTCTCAATGTGAACCCCATACTTTCAACACCAATTGGGTTTAAAAATTTTTTTAATCCCTTCATCCGAATCAAGGCGGGACAGCCACTAATACGCAGGCGATTACAGTGTGAGAAAAGACTGGATACATGGGTATTGCAGAAAGAATAAAAGATGAACTGGATTCAGGAAGACAGAAGACGACTGTTGATGTTGCATTTATCTTTTTGGAGATCGTAGCCATCAGGTAAGCAAGTAAACGGAAGAAAGTTTCATACACAGAAAGTGCGAGAAAAGAAACTGTTGGAGTAGAAGTGGTTAATACATTGACGTATTTCAACGGTAAAAGGGTGGGACCGAGATGCTAATCTAGTAGCACGCTTAAATCAATGTGGTAGAAGCACCAGGAAAAAAAGGAAAGAAAACACTTCATGTCGGCGAGAAATTAACTGAAGTCGAGATGCCTAGTTAGAATTGCTTACATTGCAGATTCTCCTTTGGATTTCGTCGAAAACCTCAAGATGAATAACAGGGGCATCAGACCAGATATGGCATCATTATTCAATGCACGACGAATGATGTATTCATGAATGGATGCTCACGAGAAAAACTTTCTGGCGCGACACAGTGACCCACCCTTCCTAGCAGTAGATGCATCTATAAATTAGATGTAGTCGTTTGACTTCAGGTCAGAGTTATAACGGTAAACTGCACGATGATAGTATAAAAATACTTTTATAGAAATATTTGCATTTGCATAAAAATAGACTTTGGTAGAAAAATATACACTTTTGAAGGAAAAATATTATCAACAATAAATTTTTGAAGGAAAAATATTATCAACAATAAATTTTTGAAGGAAAAATATGACCAACAATACATTGTCGAAGGAAAAATATTACCAACAATACATTTTCGAAGGAAAAATATTGCCGTAATACATTTTTGAAGGAAAAAATTGTTACCAGCGATACATTTTTAAATAAAAATCTGGAAGACATTTAGCATTAAATTAACCCACAGAGTTAAGCAAAACTCAAGCTCAAACTCAAACCCACTTCAGTCAGTCAGTTAAGTGCCATACGTGATACACGCTTGGGCGATCATGTCTCCAAAGAGACATGACTGACTGGGCAGAAGATTATCCCGCAGTAGATTGCCATTTCTTTCTGCGGTAGACTAGTTGCCAACCAAGGCTATAGAACCCAATCTGTCCTATTATTTAACTCATAACTGAAGGAAAGAGACGGATTAATACCTTTCCCAAGGGTAGTTGTGCGTAAGTGAATGCAAGGAATTGGACTGGAATTCGAATTCGGCTCACCAATTTCTCGTTTCAAGCCGATATCCATTGCACCACTACGCGCTTCAGGTCAGTTAAAACACTGAGGTCAGGGAAGCACAGTGTGTTGCTCTCCAGGAGAATAGCATCAGTTGTTCTGATGGCGTGAAAGAAGTTCCAGTTCGTTGCTAATGATGCTAGAAAAAGAGTGGGTTCCCGTTATCACTTTCGGAAGTACCCGATTCATTCTGGCAAGTTTACTATTGCTGCGTTGACGAGTCTATTAGTCCTCATTTCAAACACATACGTACGCGCACGCATATAGATAATGGAAACTGTTGATATAAGTAAAATAAATCAATAATTATTGAATTAGAAATAATAAAAAATGTATACATATGTGTAAATTTGTATATACATATAATTTAATTGTTGTTATGGTGGCCTATCTATAGGAATAGACACTTCCTTCGTCAATATAATACTACCTGCGTGACTTCCCAGGACGCAACTGTAACGTAGCTGAGTGACAGTTTAGAGACAGTCAAGATGCAGCGTAACTATACCGTTTGAACTACACTTGTATTAACTGATTACTAACACTTATTATTATATATATTGTTCTGTTATTCTAATACATTGGTTGAACCTCTCTTCCTGTTTCTGTGTCTTTCTTCCTGGCCCAAACAGGCCACAACAACTTGGTGACGAAGATTTTGCTACAACAACACCACAAGAAATTGTTTTAACATTATTTTTAATAGACTCTCGTATTTAAGTAGATATTCTGTTTTTTTTGTTTGTTTTTTTGTTTTTTTAATGAATTTAACAGTATATATATTACGGGACTGAATATTTTGAGAAATTTTTGTTAGAAAAATATATCTCATTCGGCAGGATTTGAACCTACGATTAAAACCTACGACCTAACAACACAGGGGAAGCCGTTAATTGATCCAACGTGTCTCAGAGTGCACGATCGACCACGAATGGTTTCACATCCTGAACGAACCCGAAACGAGGCTGATAACACAAATTTACAATTTCTCGTTATGTTCATTTCTGCTCTGAAAGCGTATCTTAATGTAAACAAATGTAAGCACACAATTTTACGAAATGTTACGAAAATCTCCGGAGATTTACGAAATGGATTAACAACCGATATATTTTGATTTATTTGTTTGAATAAATCGGAAATTTGTGTTTATTAGTGTAAGACGCATCAGATCGATTGACGGCTTCTACTATGTTCTTAGGAGTCGCTAGATCGAATCCTGCCGAATGACATATATTTTCCTAACAAACTTTTTCAAAAATAATCAGGCCAGTAATATATAGTGACGTAAATTATAAATGTACATATGAGGAGAGTGTACATATGTATAGTATTATTATTCAGGTGTTAATAAAACAGTGATCAGTGTATGAAATGAGCTGTATTATATATATATATATATATATATTAATAAATGTATATATTATCCTACGTTTATGGGATTGATGTAGGAGAATACATACGATAATATGTACATTTATTAATATATATATATACATATATATATATATATATATATATATATATATATATATATATATATATGTATTATCCTAGGAATATATACGTATTATCCTAGGAATATATACGTATTATCCTAGGAAATGTGTGTTGTGGTGCAGTGGATATCGGCTCGGAACGAGAATTCGAGGAGCCGAGCTCGAATACCGGTTGAATGCTCTTGGGAACGGTATTCATCCGTCCCTTCCTCCCAGTAATGGGTTAAATAACAGGAAAGATTGGGTTCTGTAGCCTTCGCTGGCAACTAGTCTACCGCAGCAAGTAGTGGCAACCTGTTGCGGGATAATTAAAAATGCCTGAGGTCCATTGTCTCTTATTTATATGCACCGACTGGGTGTATCAATGGTTCCGAAAAGTGTGGATGGTTCTGCACAAGCCTTCACCATTTTAAATAAGTCTGGGGGTCTACGTTAATGAACACCTCCCCGTAGCTAGGGTGACATCGCTCGAATCCCCTAACCACCAATATATATCTTTCAGTATGTCACTTCTCAGTTCGGTTAGCTACTTTTTCTTCCTTTACCGTTCCCCATCCTCTTCCGACTGCTCCCTTCTGACAATATAGATAAGGCTACTTCCTCCCACCCATTCGCTCACATGTTTGTATTCGGAGATATTAACACCCATAATGCTGAGTGGCTTAAAGACTCTGTCACTGATTCAGCTGGCATCCACGGCAGGAACTTTGCCATTTCCCAATCCTTCACGCAAGTAGTGGACATCTCCACACGCTTTCCCAGCATTCCCTCTGGACACGCCTAGATCTATGCTTTATCTCTGCACCTGACTCCTGCTAAGTCTCACAGCTTTGCCCTCTCGGCAACTTTGACCATACTGTTGTCTCTCTTAATATTTCTCACCACTCTCACTCCCCCAGGAGCCTCCTACCTATAGGACCTCCTACTGCTACCAAAGAACTGACTGGGGCGCCTTTCGCGATCTCCTATGCGACGTCCCTTGGGAAAAAGTGCATCAATCACAGCTTTCACCCAGGAAGAAATCTCAGAGGCACAGTCATCAACTGGGAGATCGAAAAATACAGCGAAACAGATCTATCACAGCTCATCAGTACGGTTAGACTCCGATTGCTTTTAACCCAGGATTGAAACCCGACCGAAGTGGCGTCAGTCGGCGATTCTACCTCTGGGCCATGGGCGCACAGTAGAAGAAGGAAGACTTTTTAGCATGTATATTGCCATTATACACGCCCAATAGCCAGAGTGCTCTAATTCATTAGTGAATGAGCGATGCGTACATGCCAGAGTACTGTTTTTCAAATCTCCCATTCTTCCAAAGTGCTCAATCAGGGTGTAATGAAAACAAAAGGAAAAATTATCTTTGATGACGCATTTCGTCCTACGAGGGACATTGTTAAGGTCAATGCAAAGCATTTTATCTTGTAACAAGTATTTGATAAAAATGTTGATTTTTCAAAATTTATACATTTAAAAGCGCTCATAAATATTAATCAGGTTAGCCAAAAATCAGGCAAGCTATGGAGGACGCAAAGTCGGACAAACTAATGTCTAATAAACGAAATTGATGGTTAAATATTGCCATACCCCAAAGAATTAAAACTTTTCCCAATACTGAAAATGTTAAAAAAATTAAACGATTACGGTTAAATTCATAAATTCATGTTATTTAAAATATATAATACATAAATTAATCACAAAATAAAATAATTTACATATTTGCATAAAAAAACGAAAACCTTTCAAGAACATTATTTGCTCACTTTAGTTTATTAGACATTGTGTCACTTGGTGTCTTCCGTAGCTTGACTGATCTTTCTGCTAACCTGATGAATATTTATGAGCGTTCTTACATCTGAAAATTCTGAAAAAAAAACAATAACATTTTTCTTCTTATATAATAAATAGTTACTACGAAATAAAATCCTCGCATTTGCTTTGATAACACATCACTCAATAAATCTCGGGCCCAACTAATAAAGCAACAACTTTTCGGTAAAATTCAACTTTATTGATCAAGATAGTCTCCTTCTAGGGTTATACACTGATTCCAACGATTCTCACTAGCAATTCGTTGCTTTTTTGTAGAACAATGTGTCTTTGGCCTCAAAATACGCCTCAGTTTTTGATATCACTTTTTCGTTAGAGCCAAATAACTTTCCCTTGAGCATTCTTTTGAGGTCTGCTTGTTTTGTTCGTTTTTTAGGCTTAACGACCTATCAATCCTTATGGGATCATTTAAGGTCATAACCAATGATTTTGGGTAAGGTTATTTTATTTTTACAACATTTTTCTTTTCACGATTCATTGGGATTTGTTTTTAAGAGCAGGGTTCCCAAGTCCTACCCTTGTTATTTAACCCATAACTGGAGGGAATGGACGGATTAATACTTTTCCCAAGGGTACCAGTGCTTAAGTGAATGCAGGGTATTCAACTGGAATTCGAACACGGCTCACCGATTTCTCTTTCCGAGCCGATATCCACTGCACCACAACGCACATCCGTCACTATACGCTTACAGCACCTGGTATTTCCAAGCGGTCACCCATCTAAGTACTGACCAGGTTCAACGTTGATTAACTTCGGTGATCGAGCGAGAACCGGTGTATTCAACGTGATAGACCGTAAGTCTTTGAGGTCTGCAAACAGCCAATAGTCACTGGGGGCCAGATCTGGAGAATAGGGTAGATGCGGAAAAAATTCGAAGTGCAATTCATGTAGTTTTGCCATCGTTGCGATCGACTTGTGATACGGTGCTTTGTCTTGGTGAAAAATCACTTTTTCTTCTGTATTTGTGACTGTTTTTTTGGCGATTTCTACTTTCAAACAAACCAATAATGCTATATAATATTTACTATTGATGGTTCTTCCTTTCTCAAGGTAAATGATGTACAAAATACCTTGCACATTCCAAAATACGGAAGCCAAAAACTTGCCAACTGATTTTTGCGTCTTTAGTCGCTTTGGACGGTTTTCACTTGCTGCTGTCCACTCAGCTGACTGCCGATTTGACTTCGCAGTGAAGTGGTGGACCTATGTTTAGTCCATTGTCACATGCTTATGCAAAAACTTCTTGTTGTCTTGAAACTGTTGCAAACAACACTCTGAATCGTCGTCGCGTTGTTGTTTTAGATCCACTGTGAGCAAGCGCGGCACCCACAGCTTTCTCATGGACAAATGTTCATGTAAGATGGTGAACACACTACCTTCTGATATGTTCGACTCCTCTGCTATCTCACGTAAATTCAATTTAAGATCGGCCAAAACGAGTTTTCCGGGACAGCTGCCGATTTGGGGCATTCAGCATCATTTGTGTTTGTTCGACCGCGTTTAAAGTCAATATACCACTTCTTAGCCGTTGTTTCCGACGGAGCAGAGTCCGAACAACACTTATCAAGCCATTGCTTTGCTTGAACAGTATTTCTCCTCCCGTCAGAAAGTAATGCTTTATCAACACGCGAAATTCAGATTTTTCCATTGTTTTGAAAATTTGCAACAGTCGCTTCACTTAAATAACTGTTTTGTCACGTGCCATTTGAAGATTAGTGCTTCATAAAATCATATGGATTTTTTTATTAGTGGCAACATCTATATGTCAGACCCGAGGCTTATTGAATGATGTATTAAAATCCCAGAAAGAACAAAACGATTCGGCTAATATAAGTTTTCCTTTTCTCTTTATTCATTTAATCCTTTTATAGATATACTCTAACTGAAATGTTACACATACACACGCGCACACACACATATGGGAGAGAGGAGAGAGAGAAAGTGAGAGACAGATGTAGAGATCTATAATGTACACATCAGCAATTATATTTTTCTTTAGAATTCTTTCTAAACGTTTTGTATTGTTCAAATTTTCATATACCCCACCAGGCAATTTTTAAAACCAAAACGTGAGCGCGATGCGTCTTGATTGACCATGGAGTCAGATGCTGCAACCATAAAATTTCCTCCGCGAGAAGGCAGTATAACAATATCAAAATCCTTTTCAGCCATTTGTAGGAATTCAAGGCTAAAAGAAGAAATATTCTGGAGGCGTAATGACAAATCTTAAGAAAACCATGTTCATACAAATCAGCTCCTGAAAGCCGTAGACTAGTTTGGAACAAAAGGTAGGTATTTTAAAATTTCTCCCAACAGGACAAGCTATTGATTAAAAAATGTATGAATGACTTTCTCATTGTAGGCATGATAATGAATACCCGGCGTGATATCTACGCCGCAATGAAGTGTTTACAGACTATTCTATGATTTCTTGCTACCGGAATGCATTCGACAGAAAGCCACTCAAGGTAGAGGGTTACTGAAATATATTGTAAATCAATATAAGCCAGAATGTATATTACACAACTGAAGATTACCTAGCAGTTGTGGGTAATTTTTCCTTCGTGAGTTGCTTTTATGCACACACACACACACACACACACACACACACACACACACACACACACACACACACACACATATTGCTTCAAACATTATTCATAGTGAATATTCTCGCTCGAAATAGAGACCTCATTTTTTAATATTTAAACAGAAAAATTAAGAATATGTGTTCTTCGGGTGTTTTCTCGAGTGTGAAGACTGATATAATTAAAAACAAAAAAACCAAAAAAAAAACAAACAAAAAAACTAAAACGAGTCGTCTATTTCAATTCCAGGTATCCACTAAAAACATAACGTTTGAAGTAAATGTAGGATTCAAAATACTAAAAATAAACCCATGAGTTGTTCAAAATTGGCTAGCCACGTGTGAAAATTGAAATTAAAATATGGAAAAGACTCAGACATAACGTGGAATATAGTGAAAACAGCCAAGTCTTACAACAGTGGCAAAATGTGTAGACTGTGCCAGAAAGAAAATTTATCTATTATGTTATTCTCAAACAAAAATAAATTACTGAATGAAAGAACAGTAATTATAACTAAGTGTAACCATACCAAAAACTATCTATTAGGATCATACAACCATGGATGAAAACGTTATAACTTCTTCTAATTTCGAAAGTTTTGCGTTTGTAACCCTATTTCCAAATGACTGCTATTAATTTTAAAGGATTTTAAAGATGAGATGAGATTTCTCTAAAATTGGAGAATATAATTATTTTTGTCAGAAAAAGTAGATAAAGTAACAAAATTGAAAAATACAGATTGAAAAATACAAAGAATATAATTTCCTTTGTCGGGAGAAGAAAACGAATTTATCAAAGTTGGTTACCTAAAATTGTAGTCAAAATATTGTCATTGTGTTTTGACGATTTGTGACCCAAGGTCAAAATTGGACCTTGAGTATTTTCTGACAGCTGGTAGGAAAATGCTGATAATAACAGGGAAGGCCGGAGGACTCACTCGAAATGATTAAAAGATATCACTTACATTTCGAGATGGTAAACCGTATAAAAAAGGAGGGAGAAATAGAAATCCCGTGCCAACCTTCAACACCAAGGTTTTGTGCCTTTTTAATAAAATTGGGGTGGAAAACGAAATTAAGTGAGACGAGGACCAGCGATGGGATGATACAGTCAAGCTGAAATAGCCTGCCACCAGAGATATTGCAAGAAACGGTTAGTCCGAATTCGGTGAGCTACAAATTTAACAAATCACCGTCCCGTGGAGATAACAGATCACGAATATTAGCATGCTACTAAAATACCAGCCAACTGATTTTTTGCGACACTTTTTTGCTTATGATTTTTGTCTATTCAATATACATAAATATATATAAATCTACACCGTGGCATTGCAGACTTAAATCTAGTTTTTATTATATACCGTTCCCTCACATGTGCGGGCTAACATAATCTGATGACAAGCGATCCTGATTTAGCCGGTTCGAAATCAATAAACACAACGTGGGCGGAATCGACCCACGGTCAGGAAGGTTGGCTAATCTCAGCCAGGGGTCTTTATACGTTCATAAAAATCCCCGTTACGTGAGCGTTCTTAAAAAGCGGTAAAATCAGGTATTGTAAATCGCCTGAAAACACCACATAATAGAAACCAAGCTTGATTTCTACTATGTGTTGTACATTTTAGAAGTATATGGTGTACATTGTGGTGTACACTACTGTGTGTTGTACATTGTAGAACTATGTGGTGTACATTGTAGAACTATGTGGTGTACATTGTAGAACTGTTAAAGATTTTTCACAAATGAAAAATATTCAAAAGTTCTACAATATAATTGTGTTGAACACATTTTAATACCACTGCGTACAGGTCTAATTTAATTATGATCGAAAACTAAGTAAATAGATAATTATATATATATTTGAAAATATTCTTATAGGTACAAAGTTTAATTATTGAGATGAAAGTGTGTAGCTTAATGTTACACATTATAAAATAGTAAAAAAAAGCGAAGCAATCGGTTTCGCTCCCACTCGTCAGTCCTGTACGGGAGATTTAAACTAGGATACATAAGTGTGTGATGGAAAATGAAGAGAAAAAAAATTATGAATACAAAGAGTTAAAGGCTAATAATAGCGAACCCTAACAATTCACGTTGTTGGCACAGGGAAGGTTTGCGAGACCGATATATAAACCACCTAGCACCTTGAGATGGAACAAAAAGTGCGACCGGGACACAACAGTAAACCAGTCGACACAAAAATTCGTAGCACGTATTATTCGTATTATTTAATAGGTCTTTACAAATGTATGAACCGTAAGGATTTGGGACAAGTCCATTCCGAGGTAATGTGTGGCTTCTAATCTTAGTGGGGACATGTTGCTGAATTCTCATGTCCAGGCGCTGGGTAGTTCTCCCTATGTAGTCATCACCGCAACTACAATTATATTTGTAAATTATGGAATTGATTTGATGGGGAGGGAAAGCATCCTTGCGTCTTGAACATAACATGGGCCGAGTTTGAAATACTATACGTATCTCAGCCGAGAAAAAAACAACATTGAACATCTGATGAAATATGTCTAGTCATGCTTTCACACTTTGATCTAAGATAACGTTGCACTTTTTGGCTGTACTGAGTTTGTCCTTTCTGTATTCCGAAATCTTGTTATAGATAACCGAATGAACAGTATCAGGGGGATAACCTAAACCGCATAAGGTTTCCTTCACATAATTAATTTCATCATCCAGGAAAGACTCAGAACATATCATTAATGCCCTATTAACTAGGGTTATAATAATGTTTATCTTGCGTCTTTTTGGACAGAAGGAATCCAAACGCGTATATAATTCCGCAAATGTTTCCTATAAACTGAGGTGAGAAAAGTTGTAGGTTTCCGATGCACTAGGTCATCTAAAAAAGCTAGTTGAGAATTTCATTCCTTCTCAACAGTAAACCTCAGTGCTGGATTAATATCATTAAGAAATAAGAGAAACTGATCTGCCTCAGCTTCAGTATTGAATAAACAAAAAGTTTCGTCCACATATCGACAATACAGTTGAGGGCGAATTGAATTACTACGTATTCTCTCCTCGTGAAAGCCCACAAAAATATGAGCAAGTGCTGGACCCAAAGGAGAGCCCATAGCAACTCCGTCAATCTGTCGGTACATAGTATTATTGAAACTAAACTCAACAGCAGATCCCAGCTTTGTAAATTTAGAAGTGTCATCCAAAATTGAAAACATCTTAGATACATAATCTAACCGATCTAGAATAACAACATCAGAACCTTTATCTGGTCTGGAGATTAGTAAATCGAAGTTATTCCTCAATTAATTATTTACACGTTAATATTCAGTTTTCGACTTAGATTCAGCTGAAGCAAAAGAGTAACTCGCAAACATGTGTGCCGAATTATTTAATTATGCTTTTAAATCACTGACCGTCTCAGCAGAAAAAGGTGTAAGTCTAGCCAATTGAGCAAAAAAGACTTCAAACTCCGAAAACATTTTCTCCTTATCAGGTATAGATGGTAAAATGATTAATAGATTTGTGAGTTCAATACCAGGCTACAGGAGTGGTGAACAAGTAACTTAGAAAATCGGGTTAAAGGGAGATAACTTATGACAACCAGAAGCGGCTTTGTACAAGGAATGATATACTCCAGTGAATATATATGAATAAAGACAAAAGAAAAACTCATTTTGGGCGACACGTACAAAGTACAAACTGCTACAGTACAAAGAAAAATCTTAGTACAGCCTGGATAGACTATCGAAAGGCATTCGATAGTGTGCCACATAACTGGATTTTAAAGACTTTAAATATATACAAGATATCGCCCGTCATCATCAATTTCATCAAACAGTGCATGTCGATATGGAAGACAACCCTTTACCTCAATCATATAAATGGAACCAATAAGTCTGATGAAATAAACATCAAAAGAGGTATATTTCAAGGTGATTCTTTATCTCCCTTACTATTCTGCATATCATTAATAGCACTAACCAGTCAACTTAATAAGACAGAATGTGGTTATAAAATAGGACAAAAGAAAATAAGCCATCTATTTTATATGGATGACTTGAAGTTATATGCTAAGAATGATAATGAACTGGAAGGTCTCCTGCAAACTGTAAAATGTTTCAGCGAAGACATTGGAATGAAATTTAATTTGAATAAATGTGCTAAAGCTACAGTTTTACGTGGATCAATACAAGAAACATCCTCAATTAGCCTAGACCCTGCTGTAACAATAAAAGAATTGAAACCGGAAGAAGCTTATAAATACCTAGGTGTAAATGAGAACGTAAACATTCACCATAAAAAGATGAAAGAAATAGTACGTAAAGAGTACTATAGAAGGCTACGAATGATATTAAAAACTGAATTGAATTCACAGAACAGAGTTATGGCCATTAATAGCCTTGCAATCCCAGTTGTCCAATATAGCTTTAACATCTTAAACTGGACTCTAAACGACATCAGGCGAATGGATGCTAAAACAAGAAAGCTTCTTTCTAAGCATAAGATGCATCATCCAAAGGCTGATGTAGACCGTCTGTACATACCCCGTAAAGAAGGTGGAAGAGGTCTTATTCAGCTGGAACTGACATACAAGACAACAACTATTGGCTTACTAACATACATAGAAACAACAAAGGATTGGATGATACAATTAGTAAGGCAACATGAAGAAAGAAAGAAAAAATACTCAATAATAAAAGAAGGCAGTAAATTCAAACAAGATTTACAGTTAGTAGATTCTGTAGAAAAGCAGAACGGAAGCCAAGAGCCGACTATTGCGGCAAAGAATATGAAAATGAAAGCCAAAGATAAAGCTCTTGGACAGTTGAAACAGCGCTGGCAAGACAAACCTCTGCATGGCCAATATCCAGTACGTGCCAATAAATCCAATGTTGACAAAGTTAATACTCATCGATGGTTACGTGCATCTGGATTAAAGTCCGAAACTGAAGGATTTATTCTTGCAGCACAAGACCAAAGTCTTTTCACGAGAAACTTCCAGGCAAATATTATGCATAACAATATGGATCCAAAATGCAGGTTTTGTGATAAACACCAAGAAACAATAGACCACCTAATCTCAGGCTGTTCTGTGCTTGCCCCAAATGAATATAAAAATCGCCACGATAGAGTTGGACAATATTTACATTGGACAATATGCAAGCATTATGGAAAAGCTGTAGGCAAACACTGGTATGAACATCACCCAGCACCGGTTACAGAAATAGAAGATGTAACCATTCTATGGGATTACACCATCTACACAGACAGAAAAATTGAAGCAAACAGGCCAGACATTATTGTTAAAAACCAGAAGGAGAAAACTTGTCTATTAATTGATATGGCTTGTCCAGCGGATTGTAACATAGCAACCAAGGAATTTGAAAAACTGTCAAAATATAAAGACCTGGAAATTGAAATAGGAAAAATGTGGAAATTGAAAACAAGAGTTGTGCCAGTGATAGTAGGTGCACTTGGAATGATAAAAAATGGAACAAAACAACACATTGAAAGAATCCCTGGAAACCCCAGCTTAAGAGACATACAAAAAATTGTCTTATTAAGTACAGCCCACACACTAAGGAAAACTTTATCTATGTAATGCTGGAGTTGATAGGGAAGATAGAAAAACATGAAATGGAGCCATAACAACACGCCACTACCTGCCTTAGGTCTCCCCGCAGACTTGGTTGGTAGTGAGACAAAAGCAGAAATCGAAATATGATGAAAAATGACATAATAATAATACAGACAAAACAAGATCTTTCAGACTGATACAAAGAGATTTTACAGGGAAATAGGTAAAAAAAGAATTGAAGTGACAGTACCCACCAGAATGGAAGAAGTCACACAGTTCTGGGAAAAGATATGGGCTTGCCCTAAAGAACCTAGCAAGGAAGTACATTGGATTACGCAGGAGATAGAACGAATGAAGAATAAACCCGAACAGACATGGTCTGGAATTACAGAAGATGATGTTAAATTTGCACTGAAAAAAGCACACAATTGGAAAACTCCAGGTATAGATAAAATTCCTAACTTTTGGCTATATTATTTAAATGCAGCACATAAAAAAATAGCCAAAGAACTCCAAGAAATGGTTGACGATCCCACTAAAATTCCTGCATGGATGACAAAAGGAATTACATTTCTTCTACCCAAGAATGGTGACACAAACAACCCGAAAAACTACAGACCAATTACATGTCTTCCGACAACATATAAACTACTAACATCTATTTTAACAAAACAAACATATTTATTCTTAGAAAGAAATGACATGATACCGCTTGAACAAAAAGGGTGCAAACGTGGCTGTTATGGCTGTAAAGACCAATTGCTAATTAACCAAATGATCCTGGAAAACTGCTACAAGACAAAGAAAAATCTTAGTACTGCCTGGATAGACTACCGAGAGGCATTCGATAGTGTGCCACATGAATGGATTTTAAAGACTTTAAATATATACAAGATATCGCCCGTCATCATCAATTTCATCAAACAGTGCATGTCTATATGGAAAACAACCCTTTACCTCAATCATATAAATGGAACCTATAAGTCTGATGAAATAAACATCAAAACAGGTATATTTCAAGGTGATTCTTTATCTCCCTTACTATTCTGCATATCATTAATAGCACTAACCAGTCAACTTAACAAGACAGAATGTGGTTATAAAATAGGCCAAAAGAAAATAAGCCATCTATTTTACATGGATGACTTAAAGTTATATGCTAAGAATGATAATGAGCTGGAAGGTCTCCTGCAAACTGTAAAATGCTTCAGCGAAGACATTGGAATGAAATTTAATTTGAATAAATGTGCTAAAGCTACAGTTTTACGTGGATCAATACAAGAAACATCCTCAATTAGCCTAGACCCTGCTGTAACAATAAAAGAATTGAAACCAGAAGAAGCTTATAAATACCTAGGTGTAAATGAGAGCGAAAACATTCACCATAAAAAAATGAAAGAAATAGTGCGTAAAGAGTACTATAGAAGGCTACGAATGATATTAAAAACTGAATTGAATTCACAGAATAGAGTTATGGCCATTAATAGCCTTGCAATCCCAGTTGTCCAATATAGCTTCAACATCTTAAACTGGACTCTAAACGACATCAGGCGAATGGATGCTAAAACAAGAAAGCTTCTTTCTAAGCATAGGATGCATCACCCAAAGGCTGATGTAGACCGTCTATACATACCCCGTAAAGAAGGTGGAAGGGGTCTTATTCAGCTGGAATTGTCATACAAGACAACAACTATTGGCTTACTAACATACATAGAAACAACAAAGGATTGGATGATACAATTAGTAAGGCAACATGAAGAAAGAAAGAAAAAATATTCAATAATAAAAGAAGGCAGTAAATACAAACAAGAATTACAGTTAGTAGATTCTGTAGAAAAGCAGAACAGTAGCCAAGAACCAACTATTGCGGCAAAAAATATGAAAATGAAAGCCAAAGATAAAGCTCTTGAAAAGATGAAACAGCGCTGGCAAGACAAACCTCTGCATGGCCAATATCCAGTACGTGCCAATAAATCCAATGTTGACAAAGTTAATACTCATCGATGGTTACGTGCATCTGGATTAAAGTCTGAAACTGAAGGATTTATACTTGCAGCACAAGACCAAAGTCTTTTCACGAGAAACTTTCAGGCAAATATTATGCATAACAATATGGATCCAAAATGCAGGTTTTGTGATAAACACCAAGAAACAATAGACCACCTAATCTCAGGCTGTTCTGTGCTTGCCCCAAACGAATATAAAAATCGCCACGATAGAGTTGGGCAATATTTACATTGGGCAATGTGCAAACATTATGGAAAAGCTGTAAACAAACACTGGTATGAACATCATCCAGCACCGGTTACAGAAATAGAAGATGTAACCATTCTATGGGATTACACCATCTACACAGACAGAAAAATTGAAGCAAACAGGCCAGACATTATTGTTAAAAACCAGAAGGAGAAAACTTGTCTATTAATTGATATGGCTTGTCCAGCGGATTGTAACATAGCAACCAAGGAATTTGAAAAACTGTCAAAATATAAAGACCTGGAAATTGAAATAGAAAAAATGTGGAAATTGAAAACAAGAGTTGTGCCAGTGATAGTAGGCGCACTTGGAATGATAAAAAATGGAACAAAACAACACATTGAAAGAATCCCTGGAAACCCCAGCTTAAGAGATATACAAAAAATTGTCTTATTAAGTACAGCCCACACACTAAGGAAAACGTTATCTATGTAATGCTGGGGATGATAGGGAAGATAGAAAAACATGAAATGGAGTCATAACAACACGCCACTACCTGCCTTAGGTCTCCCCGCAGACTTGGTTGGTAGTGAGACCAATGCAGAAATCGAAATATGATGAAAAATGACATAATAATAATAATAATGAACAGATAAATAAAAAGGTTAAATGACTTATCAATTGATCAGAAGTTTCGTAGACACAGATCCGTACGAAGGTAGGTAGGCAGGTAGGCTTGTTTACCTATCGTCTGGTTCACTCTCCTCGTCGGTCTTTTGAACAAGACTAGCGGCCTATTCTTTGTTTTCTGTTTAGGTTTGGATTCCTGGTTTCTTCTAAATGCTACTTCAGCTCTATACTTCAAGCGTCTCCGCCTGAACTCTGAAATTTGATTTACCAGTTTTTTTCTTCAATAAGTTCACATTCTTGTCCGTTCTTTTGAACAGAATTAGAGAGGTTTCTACTCGTACTGAGCTTCCCGTTTTTTCTAACTTCACTTCCCGTAACCTCCATGCGTCTTAGTGGCGTTGTCGCTTTGCTTGGGGTTTATTTATTACAAAATATGCCTGAAAGGTTGAATTAATTCTGATTTGTATTAACAGTTCAGACTGGCGGTGTTGGTCTAATGACTTGGGTGCCTCCATTAAATAGCTAAAAGAACAGCATAGTATAAATAAAAAAGGACCCAAATTTATAAACAAACTTTTTTCATTAAAATATTTATATTATTAATAATAGAAAAGATTAGTTTATTTTTAATTACTAAAAAAACAATCTAATTTCTTCTTACACGTTTGAAATTTTCGTAAAAAAGTCTTGTTTGATTTTAGCGGCTAACTAAATTGTTACAATTAAAAACGTAATATTATATAATATTATATAATAATATTATAGTATATTATATAATATTATAGTAATATTATATAACTCAGTTGTTTTTTTCGGTGACAAACACATTAATTTAGAAATTCTTGCAATACTCAAATTACTGTCAGATTTTAATGAAACTTTCAGGACTTATTTGCAAATAAATGAAATTATTTTATAAATTACTATTTTTAAAAAATCTTAGTAAAAATATTTTTTTACATCTGTTTCCCCACCTCTACTTAAATTCATGAAATTTTAAGAAATTAAATTTGGTTTTATTATGCAGAACTCATTAGGGAATGTAAAGCATCTATTATATTTCTGAAAAAATTTTCGATTATTTCCGAAAATCAGCTCCCAATAATAAAATAAAAAAAAAAAACGGCAATACAACTATGATATTATTTAATTTAATAGGCTTTAAATTGCTTGAATAAATTATGTAAATTAAGGATTCTAATAGTCTGAAGAAATTTTTTTTCGATTTATAATGAAATTTTAAAAGAATTGTTTTTCTTTTTTTAATTATAATAATTTAAAAAATTTCAAATATGTTTTAATAATACTTCAAAGACAGGTTAGGGTTAGTTTAAAAGTTTATTAAGCGAAGATTATGTTTACTAATTAAAAATTAAAAAGAAATTAAATTAAAATAAAAAAATTTAAAAATTAAAATTTACTAATCAAAAATTAAAAAGAAATTAAATTAAAATAAAAAATTTAAAAATTAAAAAGTTCAATCCAAATCGTTACGCCTTTCTATTTTTTTTTCTATTTTTTGAAATAATTAAAAAATTTTTTTTATGTATTTGAAGATTTTTTGGCGTATGGTAATTTCTATGTGTAAATTAAAAGGTCGCGTGTTTTAGAGTTTTACAGGAAAAAAGTTTGTAAATTATATCACTTGTGATCGCCATATACTTATCTTATCTCGCATCTGTCAAATCTGTCGACACATACTGTGGAAAGGTCAGAAAGTTAAACTCTGTGTTTAAGAAATAGTTCTATTTTAAATTTTATGCTATAAATAAGTAATACTTGTGTAAATCTAATTAATTTAACATTAAATTTGATAATTTTCCGAAAATCATGAGTCACAAAGCATATTTATTTTGCAAGATTTTTAAAACCGAGAATTAACTTGTTTATAAATGTGTCGATTGCTTAAAAATGGCTGAAAAATTTAAAGATTAATTAAAAAAATTGAAAATTTTTAGATTCCAATCTGTATAATTTTTTTTTAAATGCACTAGAGTATTCTGCTTACTGGAAATAGTGAATTTAATCGCTTAGTTTTCAATTAAAAGTAAAATAAAAGTTTCAAGAAAACATTTTTATTTTATCAAAATTCAGTTGAAAATTTAGATATTGACAATGAGTGGAGGTACCTAGATCGGGAACTTTTCTCTGCGTACGCTGTAACTCTTACTACAAAATAAAACCGTTTAAATATGCCAACCTACCTAGGTATGGTAACTGACCACTTACCTCTCTTCATGATTCTGATGCACCCTACCTCTAGTCGCCAATTACAACAGGACAACGCAAAGTGTTACAAATCAAGAATAGCAGCAGATTGGTTTATGAATAACAGCAATGCCTTTTCCGTGTTAAATTGATCTCCAGCGTCGCCGGATCTCAATCCGACTGAGCACCTTTGGAATGTGATGGCAAGGGAGATTCGAATGTTCGATGTGCAGTTAACCAACCTCAAAGAAATGCGAGGTATATTTATTATAGTTTCACCCTACATTGCACAGAATAATAAAAAAGAATTATTCAAAGAAACAATAACCATTATTTGTTGGACGTTTTTTTAACTTACCTTTTCTCCGATTTTATCCGAAATAACTCCCCACAGAATTCTTCCTAATGAGTTACCGACGGCTGCAATCGAACCCACGACCGCCAAAAAGTGATCATCTCGGATGAAAGTTAATCCATACGCCTAGAAAAGTACAGATAATAATAATAATAAAGTATTATTCCACGAATTCCACGTTGACATAAATCTAAACTTATCTATAAATGGAACTTTGTGTGTGTCCGTTAACTATAGACACCGAAACAGCTGAACTGATTTTCTTGAAAATTTACACAGTTGTACTATAAGCGTCTTCGAGTGTTCTTAGCTAGGTTTTGTGTCGAGGGATCCCCGATAAACATCGAAAATCGATAATCGAAAAAATCGGGTTATAGAGGAGTGGTCCGATTTTAATCAAATTTGATACACTCATAGACAAAGACATAAGAAACGATATTCAGAAGTTGCAGTTCTTACAATAGTACAGAAAATTTGATATCGATACCAGGAAATCAAAATTTGACTTACATCCATTCATTTTTCTTTCAGTCTACGGTTTCGCTTTAACTGGAAACCGTTATTGCTTTTTAGTCTTTCGTGCCAACGTCCAAAGGGTCTGAGCTCCAGGACCATGGATTAGTTTTAAAGCTTTCATTACACCCGAGCAACGCCGAGCTATACTGCTAGTAAATAAATAAATAAATAAATATTGAATCACTTTCTAAGTTTACTGCTAGGACAGTTTGTTCACTGTGTCGTGTCAAACAATTTTTTTCACTCGAATCTCTCTTGCATCCATGCTTTAAATATTGATGTCACAACTCGTCTGACGATTCTGCTATATATTTAGGGATTCTGCTATATATTTATGGATTCTGCTATTTATTTAGGGATTCTTGATAAAACTCAAAGAAGGATCAGCAAAGTTGTTAGTGGTCCTGACCTGGAACATCGGCTTCAGTCTTTTTTCTACTGCTTTTTCTTTTTAAATTTCTTTATGAATTAATTTCTTAAGCAATTATTCCTCTCATAATTGCTCTTTCTAATATTATTTTCATAGTAATTGTTTTGATGATTTTTTTCTATTTAGTGCTTCGACGTTACAAATTTATTCGCATTACTAGTTATGCCGCTATGAATTGTTGGGCGCGTGGTTAGAATGTTCGCTTTCTGACCATGCAGGCCGGGTTCGAACTTCTCTATGGTCGATGTTTTTGGAAGGTGACTTCTTGATGTTATCGAGGTGACCCCAGCGTGCAACTTCTTTGGAAAGTGGCTGAAAACCATACCATGGGTTGACTCAAGCCTTGTGAGTGAAATTGGTTAGATGGGACCCGTTGTGATAGCAGGAAGTAACAAATCATCGTGACAGAGGGTTTGACTGTTGTTCACGCTAGATAACGCACTCTCTCCCAGAAGTTGTAACTTCGCTGAAACTAGGTGGGTTTGGAACAAACACAAAATCTGCCTGAGCACCTAGTAGACAGGCATCTTTGGATACGAGTTGCCAGATATTGTAGATAAATAAATTGACCCTTTTAGTTTTTAAAAATAGAACAGATGATTTGTATTTTGTATATGCGAGAATAAAGAACTGATTAGACGCCTGATTGGCAGTTATGTCTCATAATTTTACAGATGTCGTTTTTTACTGTTTTTTATCTCGCACTTCTCGTTTGCGGAACTCTCTTACAGAATCTTGCTTTCGACTTAACTTTGATCTTCAAAAATATAAACTCAACGTCAATCATTATCTTTTGTCTTATTAATTCCTCTTCTTTTATCATTCTCTCTCCTTAACAATGTTTTGCCTTTTCTGATATCTTTTCATACTCAGTAAACTTTTTCATCTTAGTGTCTTTATTGCCTTGCTTAGTGTGACCTGATTAAAAAAAAGAATTAGGCTTGTTATTTTATCATTACTTTTCAAATGATACATTCAATATGTGATTTACAGCAACTTCACGCTTAAACATTGGTACTATCACCGAAGTTAAGTAACGTCGAGTCTAAACATTTCGATGGGTGGCCGCTTGAAAATACCAGGTGGCGTATACTTAGTAAACTTTCTAAGCACCGCTTAGATGAGGCACAAGGCCGAATGTAAGGGGCACCCAGTGAGGATCGAACTCACTACTCAGTTGTAACAGGTTCTAGCGGGACAAGTTTGCTAACCATTACACCCCGCCGAGTTTTCCAAGGTGGCGTATACTTAGATGTGCAAGTGGTGTAATGCATAATGGCTCGGAATTGTTAATTGGAGAGCCGAGTTCAAATTCCATTTGGGTTCGTTATATTCACTTATGGGCAAATACCTTTGCGAAAAGTAAATCCACATCCCCATCTATGGGTTAATTAGTAAGACTTGTACTAAAATCATTATTATCTTAGAAATAAAATTTCATACAAAATTGTTAGATTTCGGCATTAAATAAGCCATAGACGTTAATATGCCGCTAAACAACAACAAAAAAACAAAAAACAAAAAAAAAAACAAAAAAAAAAACAAAACAGCGATAGGCTTGCAACATTGTGTCTGTGGGAAAAAGGCTGCATCTTGGTAAACGAATTTACCTTGACGCGACCGCGTAAAAAAATTTGGACCCTGTCAACACTGACAACTGAAAAGTTAGCAACTACTACCCAGATACGTCAGTGGTACTCCATTTTTTGTCTAATCTGACTCTTGTAATGATATATCATAACAGAAGGTGTCAGGTAATTGCCGGAGCGACAGAATAAGTCAACCATTTTCCAAGAATCGTTTGTTCTGTAGTGGTTTATGCATTAATTTTAATTGGGGTCTGGCGAAAAGTTGAGACGTTCGTCTTATTGAGAGTGCAACGTTTATCGCTGGAGTAAACGGAAGCGAAATTACTTATGACAAAAAAGGCTTAAACATAAGACAAAAAGAAGATTAATTACAAAAGCTGGTAAAATGAAATTAGTAGGCGAAACCTTACTAAGAAAAGAGAGATGGATTGTGTAAAAGAGAAAGAGAAAGAGAAAGAGTGAAAACAAACAAAACAAAAATGGTAAAAAATGAATTAAAAATGAACTTAAAAATGTATTTTTTTCATTGTGTTCAAAAGTCGCAAACTTCGGCTTTATCTGCTGTCGACATAAGAATGGAAATATCAAATGTTATGTGTGCAAAGACACAAATAAATCTTTTCAAATCCTAGTTTATTCAAGAATCAGCTAAACAGTCAATGTCAACTTTTAGAACAGTGTTGTCAAGTACACAGCGTAAACTAATGAGCGTTATTTTTATAGTTTAGAAAACCGTTTCTAATATTAGCGATATGAACTTATCTATTAAAAGCAGCTGCATCTTTTGCCATTAACTCAAGTGACCAGTTTTCGAACACTAAACAAAACATAATTTTAAATACTGATTTTCAAGGTAGCAATTGTAGGATGTTTATTGCAGGGCTGTATTGAAATTTCACGTCAAATCACTCCTTTTTGGTTTACTTCGTATAAAAATTGCTTTATGTAAAATTACAATTTATTATACAGGCAAACATTAGTGTCTTTATATCAGCCAATAGAAAATAATTGGTCTGGTTTATACATGGGTCTATTAGGTTGTTTATATATGAGTCTATAGAAAATAATTGGTAGTATATATGGATGTTGTATACTAATGCCACATAGACTGTATAACCTGCAAACCAATGTTGATGAATGTTGCTTGAAATATAACGACTGACAACGTGTGTCCAAAAATATATTCATAGGTTTATTCTATGCAATCGACGTGACGGTTGTGTGTAGAGGAGTGGTCAGAGTGACACGCACATACGAGGGACTGACTGCTGGAGTTGTCTTTCCTTGAGTCCTCTTCGCGTCCGAACTTATTTGCTGTTTTTCTCTGTCTGTCTGGACCTGGGAAAGCACAGTCTTATATATAAGTTCACACACTGTCGAGCTTCATCCAATTACATCTTTCCCAGGCAGGCCTAATCACCAAATTGTTGTTGTCCCTAACGAACAAGTTCTTATTTCTTTTCAATAGCCTCCTAATTTTGGGCTTGAATTTTTCTGGTGTATTTTCTGGCATATAAAGAATAAAAACGCCGATGTAGATAAATCTACATCGGCATAGTATTTTCAGTAATGTTATCTGCCCTTTTAGATTTAGCGATTGGACACCCCCGTTTAAAGGTGACCGTTTGGTTGGTGTTATTCATTATTAATACTACGAGAATTAGTGATTTTTACTAGAGCGTTGACTACTGATATACCGCTAAAATTGCTAACGTATCCACTACTCAGCTGTTCTATTTCATATTCTTTGCTACCCCAGTTTTTAAACTTGGTTGTTCCAATACAACTGTGCAGTTTCTGGGGTTTTAATGTTATGTTTTGGGCCAACCTAACAATAGAGGAAATATGGACATCTTCTTCTAATACCACGTGTTCTTCTCAAATTCTCAAGGTTCCCAAATCAAAATACTGTCTCGCCCCATTTTGCCTCAGTTAATCACGGCCGAGTATAACATTTCTTTTAAGATTCTTCACAACGAAAAATCATGGGGGTGGTGAAATGATTTCCTATTTAAAACTGAAAACGACAAAATTCTTTTACGTGTAATGGGGAACCATAAGCAGTTCGTAATTTGACGTCATTTTTTTTCATTTCGACTCCTGGTCGAAATTTTTTTAAAACCCTAGTGCTTGTGACCGACATTTCTGCACCCATATCTACGAAGGCTCCATAAGTTCTACCTATTATTCTAATTGAATCAGAATTTGGCGCGCCCATATTACATGCGTAAGTACCATCTTGTTCCGTTCGTTGGGCGTCTCATGAACGGCGCTCTGCTGTTTCCTTGGGGCCGTCGTCTACAAAATCTTTCTATATGGCCTTCTTCCCCACAATTTCAACACCTAATAACTCGCTCATCTCTTTTTCGCACGCGAGTTTTATATTTCGACCCATTATTTTCCTTTTTTATGGTCCTCTTTGTATCTACGCTTATTACTATTTATTGATGTAACAGAACTCACAGCTTTTATCGGTACCCGCCTCCATCGGTTCGTCTTCATATTCCGATTATGCATCGAGTCGAATCATTCATTTCAACTCGGATAGAATTTTCTGATAGGCATCATCTAAGGCTCCTTTTTCATCACTGCTAACATTATGTCCCGCCCTTATAACCAATATACGAAAAATCCTAGCACTTATTTCGCCACGACGTCATTCCTCCCATCAACTCCTCCCGTATGCTTTCTCTGCTAGGCGTACAACCCTCTGCATGTAATCTTGTATCCTCGCTGTTCTGCCGTGACTAATGTTTGCTAATTCGACTAAACCACCCCGTAATATTCACTTACATAATTATTTAATTCACTCCATGTAAGTTGTGGGTTATCGGATATCAACCTGTAGATGTGTCTTCCGACTCTATCTTAACCGATTTCAACTTAAGTTTATGCTTGCGTAAACTACTGGAGACCATGTCTATATTCTTTAAGTGGTCTTCTACTGTTGATAAGACGCCAAACAAAATCAAACAACCGAACAACTAACATTATAGAAATCTTTCATGACATTAGGCCATATATCCTACAATCGAACTGAATTCCAAAATATAACTTCAACAAAACTATAACATAAAATATGCATATTATAACATTTGTCTTCATTTGCCACGCGCACAATTCTAAAACATCTCTGCATCTTCTCCAACCAAGTCTGATACTCATTGTCATCTTTGCATACTAATGGCTGTATGTTTTTTTTAAAGAAAAACTTGCCACTTAAAGTGTTCGTCACCGAACAAGCCTAACTTTTTAATTCATCGGTTAGATTCTGTCCGAAATTTGAAAAAAAACAAGCTGTTCCATTCTTAGCTTTTGTTTGAACTAGTCACTTTTTTTTCAATTAACACAACAGCAGAGTTAACACAATTTACAACGAAAAATCACCTACCGGTCTTGGATGTCGTCCGTTACCATAATCGTCAAGTTTTCTTTCAGATTTCCACCAGGTTCGTTTCAGCTTATAATTTTTTTCCAAAATCAAAGCAAGCCAACGGGCACCAAATCCGAAGAATGTTATATACCGGTGATATATTTTGTATTCCTGAAGCCAAGTACCACTTTCGATGAACAGCTTGAAATATAACGACGGACAACCTGTGTACAAAAATATATTCACTGGTTTATTCTCTGAAATCAACGTGACGGTTGTGTATAGAGGAGTGGTCAGAGTGACACGCACATACGAGGAAGTGACGCCTGGAGTTGTCTTTCCTTGAGTCCCCTTCGCGTCTGAGCTTGTCTGCTCTCTTACTCTGTCTGTCTGGACCTCGGAAAACATAGTCTTATATATAAGTTCACATTCTGTCGAGTTTCACACAATTACGTCATTCCCGGGCAGGCCTAATCATCAATTGTTGTCTTTGGCCAGTTGTCTTTTGACGTAAACACGTTAATTTTATTTCAATGTTCAAAATTTTCTCAATTTCAACAGGCTGACGCAAAGCGTATTTTTCGTTGCTTCTAAAATATATTTCATTGTTTTGTAACCCGAAATAATTTAATATAAATTATATTCGCTTCTGACCGAATAATTTATTTAAACTGTTTCCATTGTTTATATTTTGTAACCTTAAAAACCGGCATAGTTTACACAATGCAGTTTATTTTTGTTTTTGCATTCTAGCTTTGACTGAAATCATCGCGTGTTCTTTTCCGCCTTCGACAGGATAAGTTCTTTTCAAGTTCAACTATATTCTGTTCGTCCCAGAATATATAACATGGATAATAATTGATCGCTGTTTTATGGCGTCTATCAGTCGTGATTATACAGTCAATGGTCGTATTTATATTTGTATTTATACAGTCAATGGTCGTATTTATATTTGTATTTATACAGTCAATGGTCGTATTTATATTTGTATTTATACAGTCAATGGTCGTATTTATATTTGCATTTATACAGTCAATGGTCGTATTTATATTTGCATTTATACAGTCAATGGTCGTATTTATATTTGTATTTATACAGTCAATGGTCGTATTTATACATGAGACTGTAGATAATCATTAGTCGGGTTTATATATTTATACATTAGTCTATAGGTAAGCAACAGTCGGCTTTATAGCTGAGTCTACATATAAATACCCAGGTATGTTGGTAAACAATAGCTGTTCTTGAGTTTATTGCTCGTGGTTATACTTATAGGTGAACATTGGCTGTGTTTATGCATTCGTCTTTAAGTCAGCATTGTTTCGGTTTATACTTGAGTCTATAGGTAAACATTGGTCGGGTTTATACTTGAGTCTATAGGTGAACATTGGTTGTGTTTATGCATGCGTCTTTAAGTCAGCATTGTTTGAGTTTATGCATGAGTCTATAGAGAAAATTGCTCAGGCTTATACTTGAATTTCTACGTGAGCATTAGTCGGATTTATACTTGCGTCTATAGTTAAACATTGGTCGATTTTATACTTTAGTTTCTACGCAGACGTTTGTCGGGTTTACACTTGAGTCTATAGGCAAGTATTGACTGGGTTTGTACTTGTGTCTATAGGTCAAGAATGGTTGTTTTTATTCGTCCAAAGGTAAACATTGGTCGGTTTTGTAATTGGTCTAAAAGAAAATATTAATCGTGGTTTATACTAGATTCTGCAAGTATCTACCCTAAAGCTGGTCCTTTGGTATTGATGTTAGTTCTTACTTCTTTGAAGTTGTCGTAATCTGTCTTTATCTTCAGTTAACAGTATAAATGAATTAAAAATACTAGAAACTTCTTTTTCTTCTATGTGCCCTGTTCCTTCAGGACGTAGGCGATCATGGTTCTCCACGTCTCCCTATCCCTTGTGGCTCTTAATATGTTTGCTCCTGTTACTCCTGGCAACCCCTGTTCCGTCATCCACCTGATCAGGCCGTGCAAATAAGTTATCCGCTGCCTTCCTCTGTCTCTCTTTCCTTCTATCTGGCCAGTCAGTATCAGGTTCTCCAAGCTCTCTTTCCTCATTGCGTGTCTCATGAACTTCAGTTGTCTCTTCCTGATGCTCAGTATTAATGTCCTTTTTGTTGCCATTCTTTTCAACACCTCATCGTTGCTTGCATGTTCAGTCCACGATATCCACAGCATCCTTCTGTAGAACCACATTTCCGCTGCTTCCAGTTTTGTCCTCATTTTCGATGATATTGTCCAGCATTCACTGCAGTATTGTAGAACTGACATCACATAGCAATCCAGCACTCTTTTCTTTGTTTCTAGTGAAATTTTCCTGTGTATTAGTAATTTACTCAGCTTCTGGAATGCGTTCTTTGCCATGCCAATTCGCCTTCGGATCTCTGTGTCGCACTTTCCATCTCCTGTTCGAACGCTTCCTAGGTATTTAAATTTTTGTACTTGCTTGATTCTATATGAATCAAACTTTAGATAAGAAATAAACAAACAAGAGATTTGCACAAGAGGAGTTCGATTTGAAGCATCAATAATTAATTTAAAAGCAGAGCAAAAATATTTAGAAACAAAGAAAAGAGTGCTGAGTTGCAATGTGTTACCCACCCTTTTATATCGCAGTAAATGCTGGATAATCTCCCTGTGGATGAGGAAAAACTAGAAGCAAAAGGAATTTGGTTATACAGAAGGATACTGAGAATTTCGTGGATGGATTGAATAAGTAACAAAAAAGTCTTAAATAAAATGGCAACAAAAAGAACACTTATGTTCAAAATAAAGCTGAAATTCTTTGAACACATAATGAGGAAAGAAGGATTAGAAAGCATAACTTTCATAGGGCATATTGAAAGCAAGAGAGATAGGGAAGGCAACGAGCCACCGACATGTTATGAATGGATCGCGAAACGAGGAGCTTTAGAAAAAGGTAAAAGGACACAAATGTTGAAAAATGTGGAGATCCATGATACCTCATACCCTGAAAGGTACATAGAAGAAGAATATACCACGTAAGTGCAAAGGTTAAATATCCTGTTTGTATTGGGGGCGTTATCCGGAAATAGCAAATTATATGCACGTAAAGAATGAAAAATGAACTAAAAGTTTCTTGGTTTTACTAAGATTTGGTACATGACTAGGAGAATAAAGGATGGTTTATGAATTTCGGGACATTTTTTCTCATCAGCGACAACGAGTCAAAAGACGATAGTATGAAAAAAGCCAATTGATTGAAGCAGATGGTATGTTGTCCTGGGAATGACGACAAAACTACATCCGGCACCAAGGCCACTGATCGAGGGATTAGACACTCTGAGGAGCGTAGAATTACTATTTAATTGCTGTTATTTTCAGGTCCACCCTGACTTTGGGTGGTAGCACCTGTCAGGGTCCCAACTATGGGCAAGTAGTGAATACTTAAACAAAAATCAACAGTACATTTTTATAGTAAAACTACCAATATGACATTTTATGATCTATAATACACACACACACACACACACACACACACACACACACACACACATATATATATGTATATATATATAACATGCCTTTATTCTGAAAGTTTCGAATCATTTACAAATATCTGTATATGTATAAAATTACGTACAAAGTATTTATATTTTGGCATTAAATAAGCCATAGAGGTTGATAAGACGCCAAGCAAAATCAAACAACCAAACAGCCAACATTATAGACATCTTTTATGACATTAGGCCATATAATATCCTACAATCAAACTGAATTCCAAAATATAATTCAACAAAACTATAACATAAAATATGGATATCTATTCCTCTATTAATCACTTTCACACAAACATGTATATGCACAAAAGCTAAGTATCATCTACCATGTATTCAACTCTGAAACTAGAATAACGTATGTAAGATTTTTATGACTTAAAATTACCCAAAATTAAATTTCAGCATTAAAATACCCATAAAGATTTTCTCTGCCGTTAAACAAACAAAAGCATCAAACAAATGAGAAGGTATGTAGCTTTCGACTTATTTTGTTATTTGACGAAATTGCAAAAAAAAAAAAAAAAAAGAAAAACAAACAAAAAACATAATACTGAATTTGCAGAAGGACATTATTGAATGAAATATTCAATTTGCTAATTTCGAAAAAGAAAGAAAATTAGAAAAAATCGGGTTAAGTAGTTTTCACACGAAATAAAATCCTTCTCCTCCTTATCATCATCATCATTGTCATGGTCATCATGATCTTCATTGCTGTCGTCGTCATGATCATCATAAATCATCATCGTCACAGTCATCAACATCAACATCAATATAAATCATCATCATCGTCGTCGTCGTTATCAACAGCATCATCATCATTGCGTCACCATCATATCATCATCACCGTCGTCGTCGGCATTTTCGTTATCATCGCCATTATTATTATCGCCACCACAATGAATCATCATTACAGTAATCGTTAATAATCAATAATAATCAACACCATAAATCATAATCATCATCATCATAGTCGTTATCATCAATATCACCATCAAAATAAATGATGATGATGATGATCATCATCATCACCGTTGTCACCATCATCATCAGTTCCGTAACGGGGTTTAGTCTTAGGTCTGCTACGGCGCTGAGCACCTAACCAGTTACACTCCTTATTGCGAGCTAACGTCTGAGTCTATCTGGATGATCTTCAGGTTAACCCAATGATGTTGAGAGCACATTTTTCTCTAATATATGCCTCTTCATGTATCACCTAAAGTCATACCTTTAATGGATGTAATGGTAATCGCGACACGATCAGACAAGAAACAGTTTGCTTTGATTTAATTGGACTTGTTTAGCGACATATCAACATCTCTATTGGTTATTTAATGCTGCAATCTAAATATTTTTGGACACAATTTTATTTTGTTTCTGAAGATAATAATGGTTTAATCATAAGAAGTGGAAAGATTGTTGTCTTTTTCGCAATCACTTTTTTATGCTGGATAGAAAGTCTTCCAGCGTGCCTGTTTCTTGTCGCTTTATGGATTATGCAACATCAAGTCTTGTCAGTACTTCAATGAGTGACCGCTTAGGATTATAAAGTGCTGTAAGCTTGGATATGCGTGTGGTGTATAGGTTAATGGCACAGAATAGTTAACCGGGGAGCTGAGTTCTAATCCCCGTTGGGTTCGTTATATTCAGATTTTACAACAGCATGTGAACTTATATTCAATTACACGCAAAAGGCATGAATCTATTTCTTCTTCCTTCAAATAGGGATTAATCAGTAAAACTTATGATTAAGCCATTATTATCTTCAAAAATAAAATAGTGTCCAAAGTATTTTGACTGTAGCATTAAATAATCCATTGAGGTGTTGATATGTCGTTAAACAGGTCCAACTAAACCAAAGCAAACTGTTTCTTGTCTGATCGTGTCTCGATTACCATTACATCTGAGCAAAAAATAAAACAATAAAACAAAAAGAATTACTTTCTAATTGGTTAGAAAAGTTCGTTAAGAAATATTACCTGTGAATTGTAATTATTTGTCAGCTGTGAACTTATTTTTGCACAGGATTTATGCTGAAAAATGGAGACCGAAGTTGGTACATTTGATCCATATCAGATGTTCTTGTACAAACCTTGGTTAATATAGACAGGATACAACAGAGACCCGAATAACATTTTAAAAAGTGTCGATTGAAACCTGTTACGTATCAATTTTGTGTTATTACCTTGTAAAGACCTCCAATGAATAGAACGCTTTGACCATTGAGTAGGCAAATAAACCAGAGAATATAGAATTGCCTCTTTCTCAGAATCTGTTTGGGGCTGAAGGAATAATGCTCTATTTCCGTTGGAACACTGTGAAAAAAAGAAATAAAACAGGTGAAAGTAAAATCAAGTATTAATTTAATGAAAAATCAGTTTAGCCAGTTTAGTTTTAGACAAATAGATATTGATGCTTTTAATCATTATTATATTTGAGTATTACGATTTACTTTAATAGACCATAGTCTTTTAATGTCTGCTTTTATTGTTCTAAGATACAATGGTCGTTTAGTATGTTTGCTTTTATTGCTCTAAAAGACAATAGTGTTTTAATATGTTTGCTTTTATTGTTTTAAGAGACAATGGTCTTTTAGGATGTCTGCCTTTATTGTTTTAATAATCAATAGTCTTTTAATATGTCTGCTTTTATTTCTCTAACAGACAATGGTCCTTTAGTATGTTTACTTTGATCGACCTAAGATACAATGGTCTTTTACTATGTCTGCATATACTGCTCTAATAGACAATAGTCTTTTAATATATGTGCTTTTATTGTTCTAATACACTATGGACTTTTAATATATAATATGAGATAGCCTGAATAATATTAATGAAAAAACCTAACGATATTTTGTTGTTAAATGCATGTTCCAAAATAAAACCCTAACTTTTGCCTTGATAAAGTCTACCAGATGATGAAAAGCGTTGGGAAAGTAAAATTTTTCTTTTTTCCTTATTCATATTATCTTTTTACAGGTAAGTTTTATTTATATCTAAATTTTTACGCACACTCAGAGACACAGACATACATGCACTCATACGTATATATATAATTATTTTTTAAAAATTAAAATTAATATCTTTTACATGGCGACACGGAAATTTCTATTTTTCGAGAGCTTTACCTCGTCATCAGTCAATGTTAGATCATTGTTGTGAAAATTATTTTCATTTGAATATAAGTTTGTTATAAGTTTGTTATGTTTGTTATCTAAATATATGGGAAGACAGAAAAATTTAAGTGTGTGTTCAATTTAACTAATCAGAATGGAGATTCACTTTAAATTTTAAAAAAAAGTTTATATTTGTGGGGAATACATGATTTCTTCTTTCAATCTTAACGGCCAAAGTGTCAACGTAATTTTTAAAACCCCTGTCTAGACCCTATTTCCGTTGATGTATCCATTATTGTTAAAATTTTTCCCTCTTAGTTTTCTTTGTATCTCAACATTTTTTAAAATAAAAAGAAAAAAGAAAAGAATGAAAGAAAGCATTTTATGTTTAAATGTAGCTTAAAGGAACCTTTGAGCGTAATTATACAATTTTTATTTCGATTCAGAATGCGTTTTATTCTAATTTTTCAAAACTCTTAATTTATAAAAAAATTCTTTTAATATCCATTTATTTATTAAAAATTTTAAAAATTATTTTTTTGTATAAAATCTATTATATTATTATATTATAATGCAATACTTAATATCATAATAGAATCTTTTAAATACCTATTTAATTATTAATAATTTAAATAGCAATTTAATTCTTCTAATATCCATTTAGCTATTATTCTTATTGTTGTGGGATCTCCCCTTTTTCTATGATAACGGACTCGACTTGAGTATACATATACTCCTGCCATAGTGAGATACGTCACCTGCCATAGAGACATCGGAGAGTGCCGGAACTGATCCGTAAGATACCGAAGTTACACAGAGAATACCGCGTCAGCAGTCATAGTAGCTCTGAGCACGACTCAGCTAGAATCGTATTACACGGATATACTAATTCCAGCATGGCTTCATTTCAAGACTTGTATATATATTTTCTTTCTTTACCGTTCTCCCTCCTCTCCTGACTGCTCCCTACTAGATAGCGTTGCTGACGACATAGATAAGGCTATCTCCTATCACCCATTCGCCCACATATTTGTATTTGGAGACCTCAATGCCCATCACTCTGAGTGGCTTGAAAACGCCGTTACTGATCCAGCGGGTATTCACGCCATGAACTTCGCTATTGCCCAATCCCTTACGCAAGTGGTGGACTTCCCCACTCGCTTCCCAAGCACTCCCTCGGGTCATTCCTCACTACTAGATATATGTTTCACCTCTGCGCCTGGCGCGTGTCAAGTCTCGCAGCTTTGCCCTCTCGGCAACTCCGACCACGCTGTAGTTTTCCCCTAGTTTTCTTTCCAATCTCACTCCCCCCAGGAGCCCCCTACCTATAGGACCTCCTACCTCTACCAAAAAGCTGACTGGGATGCCTTTCGCGATTTCCTCTGCGACGTCCCTTGGGAAAAAGTGTTCGAACCTATCAGTTGATGACTGTTTTTCTGAGGTCTCGTCATGGGTGAAAGCTGGCATTGATGCCTTCATACCCACCAGGAAGTATTGCTTAAAACCTCATTCCTCTCCATGGTTCTCTCCGGCCTGCTCAGCCGCCATTGCCCACAGGAACCATTACTTCCGTCTATTCCGGAGACAGTCATCTGATCACAATAGGCGCCTGTTCATATCTGCTCGCAATGAGTGCAAGAGAACCCTAAATGACGCCAAACGGTTGTTTGCTGAAAGAATGCGACAGCACATAGCTGACCGCAAGTTTGGCTCCAAGGACTATTGGAGGATTTGCAAACGCGTGCTCAACAATAGGAAATCTTCAATACCTCCTTTAATCTATGAGTTTGAGGTTCTCACGTCATCTGCAGACAAAGCTGAGTGCTTTGCCCGCAGATTCTCATCCAACTCCACATTTGACTCGTCCGGAGTACACCCACCCGACTTCCCTATTAGAACTGAGGCCAAACTGCACGACGTATATAGTATCCCGAGTAATTTCAAAACTCGACTCCCATAAGGCGTGTGGAGACGATGGAATCCCGGTGATAGTCATTAAGTACTCCTGAACTTTCCCCTGTCCTCTCTAAACTATTTAACTACTGCCTTTCCGCTTCCTGCTTTCCCGCATGCTGGAAGTTCTCTTCAGTCGTTCCTGTATTTAAGAATTGTGATGAACCCTCGGACCCATCCAACTATCGCCCTATCAGTCTTCTACCGATATTCGGGAAAGTATTCGAGGCCATAATCAATGCTGAAATATTTCACCATCTCACTGCCCGCAAACTCTTCTCTGATAGGCAATATGGATTCCGCTTTGCCAGGTCCACGGCCGACCTGCTAACAACCGTAACGGAGTACATGTTACAGGCTCTTGATGAGTCTGATGAGGCTCGCGCGGTTGCTCTGGACATCTCCAAGGCTTTGTTTGGCACTCTGGCCTCCTATGCTTGACCTAATCCAATCTTTCTTACATAACCGCAAAATGAAGGTCGTTTTGAATGGGCGTGCCTCTTCGTCCTACAGCACGAATGCTGGTGTCCCACAGGGCTCTATCCTGGGCCCGACGCTCTTCCTTATTTTCATCAACGACCTCCGTGATGAGATCAAGTCCCAAGTAGGCATCTACGCAGATGACACTACAATATACTCCCGCACCAGTAAGAAACCTGTCGTGGCGGACAGACATAATCTCGCTGCTGACCTTGAACGGGATCTACACTCTGTGGTGAACTGGGGCAAGAAGTGGCTTGTCAACTTCAACTCATCCAAGACCAAGCTGTTGTCTGTCAACCATTACAGGCAACCTCTCCTGCCTCCCATAAGCATGGACCAAGCGATTCTCCCGCAGAGCAATACACTACGCCTCCTTGGACTTACCATGTCCTTAGACCTCAAATGGAACCACTATATTGAATCCATAGCAAAATCTACTGCTAAGAAGTTTGGGTCACTATGTCGATCCAGGATGTTTTTTCCGCCTGAATCCATCCTGCATATATACGAGTCAACCATCCGTCCGTGCATGGAGTACTGCTGCCATTTATGGTCAGGCTCCCCTGCCATTCTCCTCAGTGTTCTTGACAAGCTCCAAAGGAGAGTCTGTAATGTGATAGGTTCAACTGCAGCCACTTCCCCATCGTCGAAATGTTGCCTCCCTTTGTCTGTTCTATAAATACTTTCATGGCTTCTGCTCGGACGAACTTAAGTCACAGGTGCCTCCTCAACAGGTGTTTACTCGTGCAACCAGACTGGCAACTAGGTCCCACCCATTCACAGTCAGGTTAGCCAAATGCAGACGACAATTCTACTCCTGCAGCTTCTTCTCTCGCACTTCCCGCCTGTGGAACTCGCTCCCGTATTCTTGCTTTCCTGACGGCTACAACCTCCAGAAGTTTAAATGCAAAGTCAGTAGTCATCTACTAACCATTGGACTCTAGCTCTCTCCCCCCACCCCTGTATATCCTTCCCTTTTTCTCCACCTATGCATCTGTCATTGCACCTGCTTTCTCAGCTTTCTATTGCTCCTTTCTAACCAGTCTGTACTCCTCACTCTTTTCTAATTAATCTTTTTACAGTTATATAGCCCCCTGCACATCAGTGGCATTTCCGCCTTGCTCGGGGTGAAATGATTATATATATATATATATATATATCCTTACTAATCGTATTCCTGGATTGCTAACCTACGTTCTAGTTTGTATCTTTACGTTTGATATAACCTACTTTTCTCAAATATCTGTTTTGTTGTTCATTATTTTGTGTGGTTCATTTACGCGCAAATATGCTAGGGAAAGTAATGAATTTGTATGTTTCCCGAGTTATGGGTTAATTAGTAAGACTTGTATCACAAAATCATTATTATCTGAAAAACGAATCCTACAATCTAAAATATTTTCGGGTTTTAAATAAAAAAGAACGAATAAAACATGCACCCATAAAGAACAATTAGGAAACGTTTATCAATCTATTTAATCGTTTTATTGATAAACATCCGCTGCTATGAAAGTCGGCTCCCTGTGCAGGGCCCGGAAATTTTTCCCACCTGAATCTATTCTGCACATATACAAATCTACCATCCACCCGTGTATTGAATATTGCTGCCATATCTGGTCGAGTGCCCCTGCTGCTCTCCTTGGGCTTCTTGACAAAATACAAAGGAGGATCTGTAACGTGGTTGATACTGACTTGGCAGACCGGCTGCAGCCGCTCTCACACCGGCGTGATGTGTCTTCCCTGTGCCTCTTCTACAAGTACTTTCATGGCTTCTGCTCCGATGAGCTTAGATCACTGGTGCCGCCTAAACACGAATTTACACGAGATACTAGATTAGCAACTAGGTCCCACCCTTTTACAGTTAAACAAATAAGATGTAACCGTAAATTCTACTCCAACAGCTTCTTTTCTCGCGCTTCCCGCCTGTGGAACTCCCTTCCACAAGTCTGCTTTCCCGACAGTTACAATCTCCAGGTGTTTAAATGTAGGGTCAATAGACACCTCCTATCACACTAACTCCCAACTATTCTCACAACACTCTCATTTACCCAAATCCTTACCCGCCTATCACCCACCCTCTGTCATTTCCTATATTTACTCAGCCTTTCTCCACTCTACGTAGCCCCCTGCACAGTAGTGGCAGTGACATGCCTTGCTCGGGGTGAAACGCTTATAAAAAAAAAAAAAAATTGCTATTTGTTCTTTAATTTACCATTTCGTCGGATTCCGTTCTATATTTGATCTATAGTTTATCTTAACATCCCCCCCACACACACACTCAAACCCACTTGCGCACACGCACACACGAACATATTCTTTGGTGTCTTAGAAATCAAAGCACTTTAGTTGTAAATATTGATGCTGATGTTGTGACGTCATTATCTCAGGGAATTAGGTCATGCAAATAATTATAGGGAGAAAAAGAGATTTTCAGATGTGCCCATGTACTCGTTAGGAGCTTTACATTTTGTCTCCTGCTTATTTTCTTTTGGATACCACTGTCCCTGCTCCGAGTTGAAAGATATTACACTGAGAGTAAAGAAAAATATTATTAAAACATCTTGTCTGTCATTCAACGCTTAATAATTGTATCGTTTATGCACTGCTAAAATTTATCATCTTTTGTAATTTTCTGTTTAAATGCCATCTAACTTTCAGAAATTTACATTTTTGCATAAAATGAATGAAAAAAATCTTTAAAATTTGTATTTGAAAAATGATTTGTGAGTAACAAAAAAAACCAAAAAAAAATATCCTTCTTCTATGTGGCATGTCTCTTCGGGACATTGGCGATCATGACGCTCCGCAATTTCCTGTCACTTTTAACTCTTAGTCAATTCTATCGTTTTTTCATCTGTCCTAATGTATTTTCTGTCATCAATTTACACAAGCTGACTAAGTATGTTATCCTGAATATGACGATTGACTACAACTAGCAGCAAAAAGTTTGATCGAGAGATTGGAAATTTTGAGGCGCATTGAACCACCTTTTAACAACTGTTGCTTCCAGATTTATCCTGTTTCGGCATGTTAGGGATCTATTTATGGGCAAATAGTGAAATCTAAAACAAAAATTAGCAGTAAATGTTTATAAGATGAGCAACGATACGTTTTTATAGAAAAATGACAATCAATGCAATATATATATATATATATATATATATATATATATATATATATATATGTATAAAATATATTTTTACAGTAATATTACCAACAATACATTTTATGATCTACAAAGTATATGTCTAAAATAACATACCTTTACTCTGAAAGTATCAAATTATGTTCAAAACATCGGAAATTGAAAGCATATAAAATAACGTACAAAATATTTAGATTTCAGCATTAAATAACCAATAAAGATTGATGTGCTACTAAACAAAATCAACCAACAATTGCTTAGAATATTATGTCTTGTTTTCCTGTTTTCCTGTTGCCTTCAATATATCCTGTCAGTGTCTAATTTTCCAAGTACTCTTTTCTCATTATGTGCCGTAGAAATTTCAACCCTCTTTTTCTGATGTTAATTATCAGTGTCAATTTTGTTTCCATTTTTTTACGTCGACAAAATCTTAACTGTTCTCTAGAGGTATACATTGGCATTGTAATGCGTATATTGAATAAAGGGATTAGTTCGGAATTCCCTGTAGGTGATTGATATACACCTGATGAAGGCCGAAGGGAACAATGGTCGAAACTTTGTGATAACAATATAAATAGTGTATATCAAGAAGATTACTCTACATAGTTCAGCACAGAAAGTTTCTTGTTTCTTAATACTTTGTTTAGCTTTTGGAAGGCTTCTTTTGATATTTCGATTTCACTATTCCCGCATATTCAAACTTTTTTTCGGGTTCAATTTTTACATCTCCAATTCATAATTATCATGTTGGATTTTTATTGTCTCTCTTGCAGACAACCATTTATTCTGTCTTCCCGCCTTTACTTTTTCAGGCAGTGACTCGTTTAATTACGCTGTATTTTGGTCAAGAACAGACGGTTGATTATCACACTTCATAAATAGCTGATACGAGAATTTGAAAAACCGAGATATTTTTGAGTGTCTGAATAAGCTGGATTTGAGTGATTGTGCGATTATGACGTGAAGGAATATGTCGCTCGTTCACATATAAAACAAATGATGATCTTTACGATAAAAAGAGCTTTAAAAATATAATCTGTTTCTTAGATTAAAATAGTCAACAAGAACACGCCGAATTATTAAAAAAATTTTTTAAAGAAAATTGCACACACAGAGAGACACGCAAATAATTCAAACAAAATATTCCTACTGGGTGTCTATAACATTGATTCCCTTACCAACAGCTTATAAATTCAATTCGTTTGATTTGTTTTAGGGTATATTAACCTCAATGGGTTATTTAATGCCGGCAAGATTTTTACAATAGATTTGTATGAATACAGTATGTATTCTCTGTTAGAAATCAATTTGTAGATCAAGTTTCATTGAATATTTTTCCAAAGAGGGTTTTGTCGGGAGTCAGATATATTACTAGTATATATATTTTTCTTAAAAATATATTCTGTTCATTCTTATTTTTTTTTATTAAAAAGTGTATTGTTGATAATATGTTTTCTTCAAAAATGTATTGCTGAGATTTTCACTATAAAGATATATTTTTATACTTTCATAGTGTTTTCACCCCAGTTTTGTGGTTAACTATTTGCCCATAGCTAAGACCCTAACAGGTGCTACCACTACGATTCAGAGCGTGGGTGGAAACAACAGCAATTAAGAGGTATTTCCATGCTCCTCAAAATTCCTCAGTTAGAAGCCTTACTGCCGGATGTAGTTTATTGTCAAACCCAGAACCCAAACGTAGTTTATTGTCATACTCAGGACACCTTATCAGGAGAGCTTTATCCATTTGCAGCGGCGCAATCAGCGTATTTTGGGAATTGTATCATGAAGGAAAAAATGTCAGTGTTTCTAATTTCTCTAAAGTTGACAGTGACTGGAGTCTTACAGGCATAAAATGAAAATGATAAACGTTCGAGTGCGTTGGACAAAGAGACAAAGTGATACAAATTTTCTCTTTTCACCTTAATTGAGCTAACATTTTCTTCTGACATAAAGTAGAAAGATTATATTGAATCAATTGCTAGGCCCGCTACTAGGAACGTTGGTTCACTGTGTTGTGCTAGACAATTTTTCTCGTCAGATCTATCTTATATATTTAAAAGACGTTGCTATTAATATTGTTGTCAAATCTGGTATGGTGCTTTTTTATATATTTATAGGTTCACGATAAAACTCAAAGAAGTATCTGCAATGTTAATGGTCTAGACATGGCATCTTCGTAGCTTCTCTGTGCTTTTTGTATAAATACTCTCATGAAAGCTGTCTTGAGAAATTTTTATCTCCGATAACTATACTTTATGAATTTAAGCACAGTACAGGGTAATTAAGAATCTCTACTGGCAGCAAACCGCCTGCATTCGGACAGACAACGAATTCAGCAGATTTACAAAGATAGAAAGAGGCATAAGACAAGGATGTGTCTTTTCACCGGATCTGTTCAACTTGTACAGCAAGAATATTTTGAGGACCCTAGATGCTATGTCAAGATTTTTAATCGGAGGACACAATTTGAACAACATAAGATACGCAGATGATACAGTGCTGATTGCAGACACGTAAAGGAAACTACAAGACCTCCTACAGACGGTAGCTGAAGAGAGTGAGAAAAAAGGATTACAAATAAACTGCAAGAAAACTGAATGCATGGTCATCAACAAAAAGAGCAACCCAAAGTGCCAAATGCAAGTGGGGAATACTAGAATTAAGCAAGTACAAAAAATATAATACCTAGGAAGCGTTCTAACAGGAGATGGAAAGTGCGACACAGAGATCCGAAGGCAAATTGGCATGGCGAGTGTCGCGTTCCAGAAGCTGAGTAAAGTATTAAGAGACAGGAAACTTTCACTAGAAACAAAGAAGATAGTACTAGATTGCTATGTGATGACAGTTCTTCAATATGGACAATATCACCGAAGATGAAAGAAAAACTTGAAGCCACGGAAATGTGGTTCTACAAAAAGATACTGCAGAAATCATGAACCGAACATGTGAGCAAAGATAAGGTGTTGGAAAGAATGGCAACGAAAAAGAAATTAATAGTGAGCATTAGGAAGAGATAACTGAAGTTCCTGGGACATGCAATGAGGAAGGAGGGCTTGGAGAACCTGACACTAACAGGCCAGATAGAAGGGGAAAAGATAGAGGAAAGCAGTGGATAACATATTTAAAGGGCCTGATCAGGTGGATGACGGAACAGGAGTTGCGTGGTGTAACAGAAGAAAGCGTGCTAAGAGGAGGAGTGGAAAGCCATGATCACCTACGTCCTGAAAAGACAGGGTTCATAGAAGAAGAAAAATATCTTTTTTGGTAGCAAGCTCTTATAATTTTAAAGTTGAATCTCCAGATGTAACCGTAAGTTCTATGCTAACAGTTTCTTTTATCCCACTTCTCGCTTGTGAAACGATCTTCTGCCTTCTTGCTTACAAGCCAACTTTAATCTTTAAAAATTTATATGCAACATTTACTGTCTTATTATTTTTCTTTATTGTTCTCTCTCCTAAATGGCGTTTTTCTGGTATTCTTTCACCCTCAGTAACCCATTGTGGCTTAGTGGCTTTATTACCTTGCGCCCTGTGAAATTAGTAATAAAAGTTAATGAATTTTAGTCACCCATAAACGATGCTGTATTAAACGTTGAATGACAGATAAGATGTTTTAATAACATTTTCTTTAACTGTTGTCAATGTAATAACTTTTAACCTAGAGCAAAATATCTACAGGGTGAACATAAAAGTTAAAAATTCCCTATAATATACATATTCAATTATTCTGAATTTTGAATTATCCAGACCTACTTGTTTAACCCCTGTCTCAGGGTGTCTGGATAATCAAGGAATATTATAGCACCAGGGGTCGGAACTTAAGCACAGTTTAGATTTTAAGACAAACAGCTTTAGGGTTATCTTAATTTAAGAAATGATTTTGAAACCAAACATTGGTGTAAAAGTACCACGAGTGTTTCGTTTCATTTTTCATGAAATCACTTACATGTTTGCTTCTGGAGTCTCTTTTTCCGAAGTAGCAGCTTCCAAATATTGAATTCCGTTTTCTTGAATTTGTTTCCCCTGATTTGTAGAAGGAATGTCAGATTCCTATAAAAATATATATATATATAATTTGTATAAATTCAGGTGAAGAGAACAAACAGTTTTACGATTCCGAGTTCTCCTGCATTTACCTTTTTAAAAAAGTGCTCAATACAACAAATATTGTAGAGCATAAATAATATAATTAAATTTGTTTTTTTTTTAAGTTAAAATTAATATAGTTTACATTGCGACACGGAAATTTCTATGTTTCGAGATTTTTACCTCGTCATCAGACAATGTAAGCTCATTGTTGTGAAAATGATTTTCATTTGAATATAAGAAACAATACGATATGGGAAGACAGAAAAATATATCTCTGTTCAATTTAACTAATCAGAATAGAGATCCACTTTAAATTTGAAAAGAAGGTATTTTGGGGGAATACATTATTTCTTTCAATTTTAACGGTAAGAGTGTCAGTTGATCAAATCTCTTGTTTAGACTGCATGTCCGTTGATGTATCCAGTATTGTTACAAAATTATTCTCTTAGTTTTCTCTGTATCCCATCCTTTTCTAAATCAAAAAAAGAAAGAAAGAAAACATTTTATATTTTTGATCTAACTTAAAGGGATCTTTGAGTGTAATTATACTATTCTTATATCGATTCAGAATGCATTTTATTCTAATTTTCATAAAACTCTTAATTTGTAAAAATTTTTAATATCTACTTATTAAAAAATTTAATATTCATGTTATTATTTTTATAAAATCTATATTATTATTATGTCATTTTTCATCATATTTCGATTTCTGCTTTGGTCTCACTACCAACCAAGTCTGCGGGGAGACCTAAGGCATTTAGTGGCGTGTTGTTATGGCTCCATTTCATGTTTTTCTATCTTCCCTATCATCCCCAGCATTACATAGATAAAGTTTTCCTTAGTGTGTGGGCTGTACTTAATAAGACAATTTTTTGTATATCTCTTAAGCTGGGGTTTCCAGGGATTCTTTCAATGTGTTGTTTTGTTCCATTTTTTCTCATTCCAAGTGCACCTACTATCACTGGCACAACTCTTGTTTTCAATTTCCACATTTTTTCTATTTCAATTTCCAGGTCTTTATATTTTGACAGTTTTTCAAATTCCTTGATTGCTATGTTACAATCCGCTGGACAAGCCATATCAATTAATAGACAGGTTTTCTCTTTTTGGTTTTTAACAATAATGTCTGGCCTGTTTGCTTCAATTTTTCTGTCTGTGTAGATAGTGTAATCCCATAGAATGGTTACATCTTCTATTTCTGTAACCGGTGCTGGGTGATGTTCATACCAGTGTTTGTTTACAGATTTTCCATAATGTTTGCACATTGCCCAATGTAAATATTGCCCAACTCTATCGTGGCGATTTTTATATTCATTTGGGGCAAGCACAGAACAGCCTGAGATTAGGTGGTCTATTGTTTCTTGGTGTTTATCACAAAACATGCATTTTGGATCCATATTATTATGCATAATATTTGCCTGAAAGTTTCTAGTGAAAAGACTTTGGTCTTGTGCTGCAAGAATAAAGCCTTCAGTTTCAGACTTTAATCCAGATGCACGTAACCATCGATGAGTATTAACTTTGTCAACATTGGATTTATTGGCACGTTCTAGATATTGGCCATGCAGAGGTTTGTCTTGCCAGCGCTGTTTCATCTGTTCAAGAGCTTTATCTTTGGCTTTCATTTTCATATTTTTTGTCGCAATAGTTGGTTCTTGGCTCCTGTTTTGCTTTTCTACAGAATCTACTAACTGTAAATCTTGTTTGTATTTACTGCCTTCTTTTAGTATTGAATATTTTTTCTTTCTTTCTTCATGTTGCCTTACTAATTGTATCATCCAATCCTTTGTTGTTTCTATGTATGTTAGTAAGCCAATAGTTGTTGTCTTGTATGACAATTCCAGCTGAATGAGACCTCTTCCACCTTCTTTACGGGGTATGTATAGACGGTCTACATCAGCCTTTGGATGATGCATCTTATGCTTAGAAAGAAGCTTTCTTGTTTTAGCATCCATTCGCCTGATGTCGTTTAGAGTCCAGTTTAAGATGTTGAAGCTATATTGGACAATTGGGATTGCAAGGCTATTAATGGCCATAACTCTGTTCTGTGAATTTAATTCAGTTTTTAATATCATTCGTAGCCTTCTATAGTACTCTTTACGCACTATTTCTTTCATTTTTTTATGGTGAATGTTTTCGCTCTCATTTACACCTAGGTATTTATAAGCTTCTTCTGGTTTCAATTCTTTTATTGTTACAGCAGGGTCTAGGCTAATTGAGGATGTTTCTTGTATTGATCCACGTAAAACTGTAGCTTTAGCACATTTATTCAAATTAAATTTCATTCCAATGTCTTCGCTGAAGCATTTTACAGTTTGCAGAAGACCTTCCAGCTCATTATCATTCTTAGCATCCATGTAAAATAGATGGCTTATTTTCTTTTGGCCTATTTTATAACCACATTCTGTCTTATTAAGTTGACTGGTTAGTGCTATTAATGATATGCAGAATAGTAAGGGAGATAAAGAATCACCTTGAAATATACCTCTTTTGATGTTTATTTCATCAGACTTATTGGTTCCATTTATATGATTGAGGTAAAGGGTTGTTTTCCATATAGACATGCACTGTTTGATGAAATTGATGATGACGGGCGATATCTTGTATATATTTAAAGTCTTTAAAATCCAGGAATGTGGCACACTATCGAATGCCTTTCGATAATCTATCCAGGCAGTACTAAGATTTTTCTTCGTACTGTAGCAGTTTTCCAGGATCATTTTGTTAATTAGCAATTGGTCTTTACAACCATAACAGCCACGTTTGCACCCTTTTTGTTCAAGCGGTATCATGTCATTTCTTTCTAAGAATAAATATGTCTGTTTTGTTAAAATAGATGTTAATAGTTTATATGTTGTCGGAAGACATGTAATTGGTCTGTAGTTTTTCGGGTTGTTTGTGTCATCATTCTTGGGTAGAAGAAATGTAATTCCTTTGGTCATCCATGCAGGAATTTTAGTGGGATCGTCAACCATTTCTTGAAGTTCTTTGGCTAGTTTTTTATGTGCTGCATTTAAATAATATAGCCAAAAGTTAGGAATTTTATCTATACCTGGGAATTTCCAATTGTGTGCTTTTTTAGTGCAAATTTAACATCATCTTCTGTAATTCCAGACCATGTCTGTTCTGGTTTATTTTTCATTCGTTCTATCTCTTGCGCAATCCAATGTACTTCCTTGCTATGTTCTTTAGGGCAAGCCCATATCTTTTCCCAGAACTGTGTGACTTCTTCCATTCTGGGGGGGGGGACTGACACTTCAATTCTTTTTTTACCTATTTCCCTGTAAAATCTCTTTGTATCAGTCTGAAAAATCTTGTTTTGTCTGTAAAATCTTGCTCTTTTTTCATAGCGTCTTATTCTTTGAGCCTTTAGTTGGATTTTTTGCTTTATTTATTATTATTATTATTATACAATTATTATTATTATTATTATTATACAATTATTATTATTATTATATTCTAATACAATTTTAAATATCATAATACAAATTTTTAATATCTATTTAATTATTAAAAATTTAAATATCTATTTAATTATTTTAATATCTATTAAATTATTATTCTTTCATAATATAAAACAAATTAACAGATATATGTAAGTTAATAAATTTTTTTAATAATAATCATTTTAACCACATTCTAAGGTGAATATTTTGCAATGTTTACATACATTTATTTCATTACGTTTATTTAATAGATTTTTTTATGATATTCACTAATATTTAGTTTTTCACATAGACACAAGGGACATGGGTTGTTTAAAAGCTTATATATTCTGGCTTTTTTAAGATTTTCTATTTTAATATTGGAGTTTTATTTGTTTCTTTTAGATACCAATAATATAGAGATGTTCTATTTCTATACTTATTATTCTTAAATAAAAGCGTGTGCTGATAAAATCGTTTTTTTTCAGAGAGTTCTTATCAATTTACTATTTATTCTATGGAAAACCCTAGTAATGTAAAGATTTATGTGGGTGGTACCAAGAACTCTGTTAACATTTTGGTCTCACGCGGTGCGACGTCATAGAACCGTATTACAAATTTACGAACTGCGTCTGCTATTCGGTGACTGTTAGCGTTGGATAGCAATGTTTTATGTCAACACAAGATAAAATCATCTTTGATGGTGGATGTCTTTATGTTAACGTCCCCGTAACCTCGCTAAAGATGACTCATGTGAGCTTAGAACCAGCATAATAAAAAAATATTTCCCTGTTGAATAATTTTGTCCTTATTTTCACCTGAAATAAAAGTCAAAATACGATGCTTAGAACGGCTCATGATTAAACATAATAGACATTCATTGTCTGTTATATTTAACAGTACATGTTTAGAATATATATATATATATATATATATATATATATATATATATATATATATATATATATCACCAAATAGAACCTTTTCTGTCTATGATCTAGTTGCTAATCTAGTATCTCGTGCAAATTCGTACGTAGGGGGCACCAGTGATCTAAGTTCATCGGAGCAGAAGCCACGTCGCGCCTGTGAGAGAGAGACTGCAGGCGGTCTGCCAAGTCGGTATCGATCACATTACAGACCTTCCGCTGTACCTTGTCGAGAAGCCCAAGGAGAGTAGCAGGGGCACCCGACAAGATATGGCAACAGTATTCAATGCACGGGCGGATGGTAGATTTATAAATGTTCAGGATAGATTCAGACGGAAAAAACCTGCACAGAGAACCGACTTTCATAGCAGCGGATTTAGCAATGGATTCGATATAGTCATTCCACTTGAGGTCCGCTGAAAGTGTGAGACCAAGGAGGCGTAGTGTTTTACTCACTGGGAGGCAAGCCTGGTCCATGCTAATGGGAGGTAGGTGCGATTGTCTATGATGGTTAATTGATAGTAGCTTCGTTTTAGAAGCATTAAAATTTACGAGCCATTTCTTACCCGAGTCCACTACGGATTGTAGGTCCTTTCCAAGCTCGGCTGCAAGGTTAGCTTTGTTGCCCACACCAGGTTTTTGATCGAGGCGAGAGTAAACTGTGGTGTCATCGGCGTACATACCTACTTGGGATCTTATGGTATCAGGGAGATCATTAATTGTAGATCAGAAAGAGCGTAGGACCTAGGATGGAGCCTTGAGAGACACACGCGTTCGTATGGTAGTTCTGGGAGGCATGAAGGTTTAATACCACTTTTAATGTGCGGTTAGATAGGAATGACTGGATTAGTTCAAACAAATGTCCAGTATACCATAGCTCCGCAGTTTGCATAGAAGGCCAGCATGCCAAACTCTGTCGAACGCTTTAGAGATATCCAAGGCGACGGTTAAGGCTTCGCAATTCCTGTCGAGTGCCTGGTATATATACTCGGTGATGGTCGTTAGCATATCAGCAGTAGACCTGGTGAAGCGAAAACCATACTGCTTGTCCGAGATGAGCCCGTGTGCTGTGAGATGCTGAACCATCTCGGCGTTGATAATGGCCTCGAACACTTTGCCAAAGATCGGAAGAAGGCTGATAGGGCGGTAATTTGCGGGATCCGAGGGTTCTCCAGTGTTTTTGAATATAGGAACTACAGAGGAAGATTTCCAACAGGCAGGAAAGCAGGAAGCAGAGAGGCAGAAGTTGTAGAGCTTAGAAAGGACAGAGGAGAGTTCAGGGGCATATTTCTTTCTTTTATTATTTTCCGTCCCCTCCTCTCGCTTTGTGAGGGCTCCTTTTAAAGTGAAACCAATAAAATGCAACCGCAATTTCTACTCCAACAGTTTCTTTTCTCGCACTTCCCGACTGTGGAATTCCCTTCCACATGACTGCTTCCCCGACGGCAACAATCTCCAGGAGTTTGAATGTAAGGTCAATAGACACCTCCTAACACAATAACTAGCTTCCATTCTTTCAAACACTCTTCCCATCCACCCAGCCTCCGTATCCATACTCATCTATCACCCGCCTTCTGACATTTCCTATATCTAACCATTCTTTCTATTTACCTTCCCCTATGTAGCCCCAAGCGCAATAGTGGCAGTGGAATGCCTTGCTTGGGGTGAAATGATTAAAAAAATACATCAACATGATTGTTGCTGAACTTCAGGAAACCAACTCCCTAAACCTTCTTCGTTTTAGTTTTCTACCGACAATAAGTGGAGCAACTATATCAAATTAGTTGCTAATTCTATTGCGAGGAAATTTGGTTCACTGTCATACCAGCAAATCTTTTTCGTCAAAATCCATTTTTAAGGCCCCTCGTTCCCAGTAGAGCATAGGCCATCGACGACAGCTCGCCATCACACTTTGTTCTGGGCTGCTGTGGCCGTTCAGGTGAATGTCTTGATTTTTGTCATCAATGCTTCTATAACATGTCTTTTGTTCAGGTTAGGGTGTTAACCCTACGTAAACCCCTTTATCCTCCAGGCGAGGTGGTCCATATTCGTCTGACCTACACCCTTCGACCTGTCCAGCTTCGGTAGCTCGATCAGGAGCTTACGCTTCCGTTGGTATAGCTCTCTGGGTCACAGAGATAGTCAAGCCATCGTACCACAAGGAGTGGATAGGTGATTTTCTAAGCTCCGCTTAGATGTGGCAGAAGGCCGAAAGTATGGGACACCCAGTGAGTATCAAATTCATTACTCATTTGTAACTGGTTCAAAGCCGAGGTGCCCAAAAAGGAGTGGATAGTGTAACGGGTCAAAGTCCATCTTGCATATTTAAAAATCTACCATTGGTCGTTGCATTGAATACCATTGTTATATCTGGTCTGGTCCTTCTGCTGAACATCTCGAGATTCTTGACAAAATTCGAAGACAGATCTGAAGACAGATCCTGAACCGGCATCTCATCTTCAGTCATCGACGTGACGTGGTTTTCTTCTGTTTTTTCTACAAATATTTTGATGATAAATACTCTGATCAGCTTTTTGTCCGACTACATGAATTTAAATGTGCTACTATTTTACTGCTGAAATATCTAGACGCAACCGTAAACTTCTACAGCAACAATTTTTTTTCTCTCTAACAATTTCTTTTTTCCTGTAGAACTCCCATGATTTCTTACTTTTCTGATAACTACAATCTTCAAAAATGTAAATGCAACGCCAATCACCATCTTCTGTCTTCTTGAAACTTGTTCCTTTTTTGCTCTTTTCTCAATCCTCCTCATTCTAAGTTTTCTCTTTTACTTTCAACCCCTGTAACCTGTAGTAGCATTATCGCCTTGGCTGGGGCGAAACGATTAAAAAAAAAGAATAATTTTCTATGTACAATAAACCTTCGATATAACTGACCGATACGCGTAGGAATTAATGAACGTTTGTTAATGTCAAAAGCCTGCGTAATGAAGTGGGTGTACTGATAAATATTTTGATAGTAGATATTATGGAAAAAGAATGAGAGTAGTCCAAACATGTATCAAACATAATATTTGTATTGAGAAATAATATTTTGTGTATTACATTGCGAAATAATATATTGTGTATTGTATTGAAAAATAATATATATTGTATTGCACTGAGAAATAATATATTGTGTATTGCATTGAGAAATAATATTTTGTGTATTGCATTGAGAAATAATATATTGTGTATTGCATTGAGAAATAATATATTGTGTATTGTATTGAAAAATAATATTTTGTGTATTGCATTGAGAAATAATATATTGTGTATTGTATTGAAAAATAATATATTGTGTATTGCATTGAGAAATAATATATTGTGTATTGTATTGAGGAATAGTATATTGTGTATTGTATTGAGAAATAATATTTTTCTGTATTGCATTGAGAAATAATGTTTTGTGTATTGCATTGAGAAATAATATATTGTGTATTGCATCGAGAAATAGTATATTGTGTATTGTATTGAGAAATAATATTTTGTGTATTGCATTGAGAAATAATATTTTGTGTATTGTATTGAAAAATAATATATTGTGTATTGCATTGAGAAATAATATATTGTGTATTGTATTGAGAAATAATATATTGTGTATTGCATTGAGAAATAATATATTGTGTATTGTATTGAGAAATAGTATATTGTGTATTGTATTGAGAAATAATATTTTTCTGTATTGCATTGAGAAATAATATATTGTGTATTGCATTGAGAAATAATGTTTTGTGTATTGCATTGAGAAATAATATATTGTGTATTGTATTGAAAAATAATATTTTGTGTATTGCATTGAGAAATAATATATTGTGCATTGTATTGAAAAATAATATATTGCATATTGTATTGAAAAATGATATATAGTGTATTGCATTGAGAAATAATATATTGTGTATTGTATTGAAAAATAATATTTTGTGTATTGTATTGAGAAATAATATATTGTGTATTGATAAAAAATATATTGTTTATTGTATTGAAAAATAATTCACAGCATACAAATCTTTTACATTTTGTGAATTTAAGTATAGAAAAAAAATTGTTTTTGTAAGTCCGGTATGTGATATAAGAAGGGAGGAAGAGACGGATGCGTGTTATTTGTTCACTTCATGGAGGCGGAAAGAAGCCAGGAAGCAACTGGGAGAAGGCCTACAGTTGAACAGTCTAGTGAACAATCCAAAATTCTCACACTTATATGGTTCGGTTTTTTGATCAGCGTGTGAGCGTTTCTTAAAGTACATGTGTGTGCATGCATGTGCATGTCAATTCACTCCCAGGATAACGAAGACTAATGAAGACTTGAACTTAGAATTTCTTTGTATTTCACGCCTGAATTCCTCAATTACTCTCCGCTTCTTTGTGGAATGCAGTCACCTCCTCCGAACTCTCATCCAAATGATAAGACCTTACATATTTGTTATGGTGCCCTCCTACGAAGAATGAACTCTTCCTCTTGCGATATATAACTAACCTTAGTAACTCCTAGTGAGCAGTTGCTCGCAGTAATTGCCATGGTAACTGTTGAGCTCTCTGTCTTTGGGCAGAGAGTGTTAACCCAGCCGTGGCTCCGCCGAAGGGTAGAATCACAATTTGGGAACATTAGACAGAAATTTTTGGCCGGGCTATATTGCTCGGAGAATCCACATTAAAAAGGCCTTGTGCCACATCTTGCCCTAGTAAGAGGATAACTGAATACTGCAGTTACGAGCAGTCAAGTAAAGAAGTCAAGTACAGCAGTTAACGAGAGAAGTTAACGACAGCTACTAATCAGGCAGTGTAATAATACCTTCGGACTTATTTCTACATTACTTATTATTAACACTTCCTTGGAATATCTTGTATCTTCTTATACTAATTACCTGTTTTAAACCTACCTTCTTGTTTCGTGTTTTACTTCCGGCAAGAAAATAAGACACGAAACAGTCTGCTTTTACTTTCCTTCTTTTTTTTTTTATTTAAAACTCGTTCTTTCTTCACATGTTCACTTCATGATATTCTCAGTATCCTCCTGCAGAACCACATCTCTGCTTTCTCAAGTTTTCTCTTCATCTATGAAGAAATTATCTTTCATTCACGGCCATATAAGCAGATGAATATTGCATACCAGTTCAACGTCCTTTTTTTTTATTTCTAATATATATATATATATATATATATATATATATATATATATATATATATATAATATTCACCTGTTTCTTAGTAATATGCTTAGCTTTTAAATTTGATTGATTGTTTTCTTTTTACGGTTTATCAACCTTTTGCAGGTTATTTAAAGCTAGAAAATATTTTTAGGTTGTAAGAATTTTGGGGCGGTAATAATGATTTACTGATAAAAACTTGTACTAATTAACTCATAGCTGGAAGAAAAAGGGGTATATTAATGTCTTTCCCGGGTTTGTTTGCTTGTAAGTGAATACAATAAACCGGACTGGAATTGTAACACAGAGAACTGAGCCGTTAACCACTACAAGACTGCAACACTTAGTATTCCCAAGCAATCACCCATGTAAGTACTGACAACACTCGATGTTGCTTAACCTCATTGATTTTACAAAAATTGACGTTTCAACATGATATGGCAATAAGCTCTCACATTTTAGAAGGCATAACCACTTTAATATGATATACAGATGTACAATATAAAGTTGCTAATTTTAATCGTAGTAGATAGGTTCTCCTTCCATTTTTATTTAAAACAGGAATAGAGTTTTATCCCTCGATTTCTGTTTAGAATTTGGTCCTCGATTCGATCTCAAAGTCTTTTAATTCTCTGTTAATACCAGTAACTCCAAGTGTTTTTGTGGTGCAGTGGTTATCGGCTCGGAACGAGAAATCGTGGAGTTCGAATTCCAGTTGAATTCCTTGCATTCACTTGAAAAAGGTATTAATTCGACTCTTCTCTACAGCTATGGGTTAAATAACAGGACAGATTGGATTCTATAGCCTTTGTTGGCAACCAATCTACCGCAGAAAGTAATGGCAATCTACTGCGGGATAATCATCTGCCCAGTCAGCCATGTCTCTTTCAAGACATGATCGCATAAGCGTGTATCACGTATGGCACTTAACTGACTGACGGAACTCCATGCGTCTTGGTGGTATTATCGCCTTCCTTGGAGGGAAATAAATACAAAAATATATATAATGAAAAATATGTAATAACAGTGGGTTAGTGTCGTCAAAAATGACATCAAAGTATTTATATCGATATACCGACTAAAATAACGGCAATATATATTGATGTACCTACTGTTGAGTATCTTACATAAAGACATTAGAATCCAAACCCTTGAACATAACAGGAGGGATATATATATATATATATATATATATATATATATACAAATGAATACACAGCGGTGTTTATTATGATAGAGACGATATATATATATATATTTTATTACTCGACTACACAATTATTAGAATAAAATAAAATAAAAAGGTGCTGTAAAAGAGCAAATACGTGACAAGAGCTTTCATTATTGGAAGTAAAGTTTAATAAAGAAACTAAACTAAACCGACTATTTTCTCTCTAATGGTCGAGCCGACGCTAGCTCGCTATTGTCTCTATGAGCGTTACAGGAGGAATATATATATATATATATATATATAGATGTGGCCTGATGATTGTTTCATGCTAAGCGCAATCATCAGGCCACATCTATATATATATATATATATATATATATATATATATATATATATAGATGTGGCCTGATGATTGCGCTTAGCATGAAACAGTCTGTCGCGCTTGAGTGTTGACTTCAATGTTCACGCTTTTATATTTTGTGTGTGTGTATATATATATATATATATAGATTAGAGTAGATAGGATTTATACACACTTGAGACAATCTAGTGTAGTTATTCTTATAATGTTTTGGTAGGGATAATCAAAAAACCTAATCATAGTCAATGATAATTCTACGTCTCTAAAATCTACATATATTCTAACAAGATTTATTTTAAACATATTAAACATATCAGATTTATTTTAAACATATTAAACATATCAGTTATTAATTAATAATTTTAAAATATTATACAGAATGTTATTAAGAGGGTAGATACTTAATCTAGTGGACCATTATTCCAAAGTAGTGAATTCTGCCATCATTGGGTGACCTATCCATAATTTAACAACTTGGACTAACATGTACAAATCAAACAATCTAATTTAACCTAGTCAGGTTAACGATTACTCATTGGGTGGCTTGTGAAATAATTGTCAAAACGTTATTAGAAATTTACCTCCTCGTCCGGTGGTGGCGGTAAAATCATCGCTGTGCCAACAATCTGAAGGCCCACAAATATACAACCCAACATCATAAAACACCAGGGAACCCTCTCCAAGAGATCTTCATCATCAAAAAATCTAACAAAAGATAAAAGAAAAAATTTAATAGAATAAATCTGTCGTGGCGCAAAAAAAAAAAAAAAAAAGAAATCAAAGCAACTGTGTCACGAAAATAGCAATAAAAAAGATGATCAATTAACTCATCACGCAATCGATTCTGGGTATGACGGTAAACTGCATCCTGCAGCAAGGCCTCAGATTGGAAGGTTGTGAGGAGCATGGAAACATCTTTTTATTGCTGTTGTTCACAGGTCCACACTCACCCGAAGTGATAGCATCTTTTAAGGTCCCAACTATGGGCAAGTAGTTAAACCCCAAATTGGAGTAAAAACACTATGAAGGTATAAAAATAGACTTTTATAGATTTTACAGAAAAAGTCTTACCATGATGCATTTTTGAAGGATTAAATTGTTACCAGCAATACATTTTTGAATACAATACTAGAAGTCATCTTCAGTTTTCTAAAAAAAAAACAACTTTTTCATCAAAATCTGCCTAAACTAATTTTCTCCTTATAACCAAACATTAAGAATATATATTAAATATAATAACAGATCCCCGTGTGAGGATGAAATGCATAAGCAATTGATTATTGCGAGATGAGTTTGAGTTTGAGATTTTTTTAACGGCATATCAATCTCTGAGTTATTTAATGCCAAAAAGGTGGGGTTTTAATGTCTTTGTTAGACTTAGCCTTGCAAATGGATACTGAACAGAAGCCGTTAAATGGCTTAATTTTAATACCATATTCCCGAAATATTCTCTTTAAATAGAGATCATTTCGAAAATAATTCCTATCTATTGCATTTCTTTGACCCATTGAGTCACACTTTTCCGAAGTTGTTTACTTGCAATTCGATTTGGTGTTGGATTTCTCTCAGTCCACTCGCCGTTACTAAGAAAATTCCGGTTGGATTGTTTTCCTTCGTTTCAGCGGTTCGTCACAACCGGTTCGGTCCGAACCGAGCGCGTTTGGGTTCTGAAAGTTTTACGAGGCATGATGTTGTTTAAACGTTTAACGTTTTCTTACAAACCACCGAGAACAAATTTTATCATGTCCGCCATCGATGTCAGAGGTAGATGTTAGAGGTACAGAAGCAAAAGATGAATTCTCTATTTGTATCGAGGAAGCAAAATCATGGGTTATTACCCATAATTTTGCTGTTTCGCTACTAAAAACAGCTGAGAAAATCCGTACGAAACAGAGATGTGTCAGTGAATTTTACCGCGGGACTTTCCGACCAAGTATTCTCGGAAAAAATTGTCCGTATTCCACGCTTACGTGAAGTCGAGCTCTCGATTATTTATCCTACAGGGAAAAGAGGCCTTTGAACCGAGAAGACATTCTTTTTTTTTTTTTAGTCATTTTACCTCAAACAAGGCAGTAAAACCACCAAGGCACAAAGTGTGACCGAATATGAAAGAATATGAAAAATGTTGTGTATTCCGGGTGAGGAACCGCAAAAAATAATGAACAACAAAAACAGATATGGAGATTGAAAAGTAGGTTATATTGAACGTAATATACAAACTTGAACATAGGTTAGTAAATACTATTAGTAGAAATAAATATATGCAAGTCTTGAAGTAAAGTCGTTGAAAATATTATATCCGTGTATATTATTTTACCTGAGTGGAACTCAGAGCTAGTCTGACTTCTGATGCGGTAGTCTCTGGGTAAGTTTGGTACCTTACGTATCAGTTCCGGTCCTCTCCGATAACTCGAACGGATCTCTACGATTACACTCCACTGCCAACTGTAACGGTATTTAGTCACCTTCCCACAAGGCGAAATGTGACACAAGGTCTTTTTAATGTGGGCCTACCCGGCCATATAGCCAGGCCCAAAATATCTGTCTATATTTCCCCAGTCGTGATTCTACCCTTCAGCGGAAGCACGACTGGGTTAGTGCTCTCCGCCCGAAGGCAGAGAACTGAAAGTAGCAATAGTAGCAGAGGCAACAGCCAAATGCAACGGTATGTAGTCACCTTCCCACTTAAGGCGAAATGTGACACAAGGTCTTTTTAATGTGGGTCTCCCCGGCCATATAGCCTGACTAAATATATCTGTGTATCTTTCCCCAGTCGTGATTCTACCTTTCCGCTGAACCAAGACTGGGTTAGTGCTCTCTGCTCGAAAGCAGAGAGCGCTCTCCGCCCGAAGGCAGAGTGCTGACAGTGTCAATATTAGCAGAAACAACTGCCAACTGCAACGGTATTTACCCACCTTCCCACTTATGGCGTAATGTGACACAAGCTCTTTTTAATGTAAGGTCTTCCCGGCCATATAGCCAGGCCAATAATATCTGTCTATCTTTCCCCAGTCGTGATCCTACCTTTCGGCGGAACCACGACTGCTTTAGTGCTCTCTGCCCGAAAACAGAGAGCTCTCTCCACCCGAAGGCAGAGAGCTGACAGTGTCAATATTAGCAGAGGCAAATGCCAACTGCGTCAGTATTTACCCACCTTCCTACGTAAGGTGAGATGTAACGCAAGGTCTTTTTAATGTGGGTCTTCCCGGCCATATAGCCAGGCCAAAAATATCTGTCTATCTTTTCCCAGTCGTGATTTTACCCTTCGGCAGAACCACGACTGGGTTAGTGCTCGCTGTCCGAAAGCAGAGAGCTCTTTAAAACCCGAAGGCAGAGAGCTGACAGTCTCATAGTAGAAGAAGCAAGATATATTAAAGGCAAGAAAAGGAGGGAAAAATGCAAAGAAGCTACTTAAACCTTTTTCTTACACCTAATGGTATGTAAGGCAGCGTCTTTGCTGTTTCCGTGACAAACTTTTTTTAAAGTGCAGGGTTGTTAGACCTGCGCCCAACACTCAAACCTGTAGGAAAGTGATTTTCTAAGCGTGGCTTAGACGTGACACACGGCCTAATGTAGGGGGTACCCAGTGAGTACCCTACGCCGAGGTGCCAAAGCTACTTAATGATTTTGTGTTAACGCGTGGATAAAAAAAGATAAATGGGGAATAAAAAAAAAGAGATTTCAAATCTATTTAAGATAACCAAAGACAGAAAGTAGAGGAGAGCCATATTCGTCTACGTTCGAAAGGGGATGCATAGAATCTAAAAAATTATTTAAATAAACAGTGTGGTATGGTCCATTTCCCCCTTTAATGGATCTGTCCAGTATACATATATTCAGGAGAGCGCTGCTTGTATTGAGTTCATAAAACATCTCTCTTTGTCGGAACTCAGATGAACTCAGATGAGGCTCCGCCGAAGGGGAGAGTCTCCTCTGGGGTAAACAGACAAGAGTCCGACCTTGCCTTAAGCAGTGTCTACGGGTATTTTTTCCCCAGATTAAGGGCTCGGATCTCCAATGTAAAATTTGAACTTATGCCACATCCAGCCTCAGTGGAGAGCTAAATAAATATGAGTTCATAAAATCTTATTCTTAGTAGGGCTATCTGCTTTTCGCCGGAGAGGAACTCAGACGAGGCTATACCGAAGAGCAGTCTCGTCTGGTGTAAATCAAATTCACACTCCACCCACGTCTATTGAACAGGTGTAGAGGCTCATCCCTTGTTCCCTGTTTAGGATGTGGTTTCCGGTTTTCTCTTTTCCAATCTTTTACTCTTTTCCATTTTTTTACTTTTTTTTTTCAATTGGAGTAGATAGACTAAACTATCGCCCGGTTCACACTCCACCCACGTCTATTGAACAGGTGTAGATGCTCATCCCTTGTTCCCTGTTTAGGATGTGGTTTCCGGTTTTCTCTTTTTCAATCTTCTTACTCTTACGTAGCCCCCTGCGCATCAGTGGCGTTACCGCCTTGCTTGGGGTGATATGATTAAAAAAAAAAGAAAAAAAAAAGCTCGACCCCGCATACGTTGGGTCTACCGGGATTTTTCGTCTGCTTTTAAGCGTTCGGAAAGTACGACGAAAATTCGGCCCTGTGCATATTCTGTCTTTATGAGAATGCTCGGTTAAGTTAATTAAAACTTAAATTTAAGCCAATAGTAATTTTCTCTAACGATCTCCTTGTTGATAATAGCTAATCAACTCTTTCCAGAGAACCTAATTATTAACTCCAACGTGTCTGACGCCGAACTAGAATATCGTCATTGGAGAAGAACTTTCATAAACTTCTTAAGTACCTAACTCGACGAAAGTTTTGATAAGCTGCACTACCCAACGAAATATACCACAGCACAAGTGTTCATATAATTCGCAGGCGCACCTTCCTATGAAGAGGCTTTAACAACCTTGGACAGGATCTACATAAAAAAGAGAAATAAAATAATTTCTAGATATTTACTGGCTTCGAAGTGTCTGTGGTGCTACTGAGCAAAGCGTGGGACCGGATGTTTGTCTTCAGGGATTCAGAAAGAAAATGGCCAAAACTGGTCTTTGCGCATCTGGCTCCACGCAGAAGTTCTGGAGGTAAACCAAAAATAAATAAATATCAAATCCCTTTGACGGACCTGTAGCGGAATTCTGGATCCTGATTGGTCATCTAATCGCAAAATTCATAATACGTCAGAGAAACGGTTTTACCATAGGTAAAGAAAAAATCGTTTCTGATCCATTCCACGGACTGGATTAAATATTTAAGGATGGTCACTAACCGGTAACGGGAAGTCAGAGGAGGCAGGTTACTGACACACATCAAAGATGTAACTCTCGACTTCAAGTGACCCGGGCATTGTCCTCTCTCTCTCTTTCTCCTTCTCTATCTCAGCAATTACTGCTACAAACAGTTTGTACGAACTCTTAATCCTTCAACCACATCATTGAATACGAACTCTATCATTAACTTCTTGATGTTTGTAATTGTAAATTAACTCTTACCACTTGTTATTCTTTGTTATCATGAATTTCTATTTTAAATGTAAAGTGTATATTTTATTATTCCACTCCTCAACACTAATCCACACCTTCCAACTGCCGAAAACCAACCTTCTGATGAAAATCCTTCTGATGAATATCAACCCAACATAAATCATGTAAGCAGTAGGGAGTTCGGTTAAGAAAGACACAAGGCCGAACAAATGAAACATTAACCAGCTCCCTACAGTTCATGTAAACTTCCCTCAGATTCAATTGATGGATTCTATCAAGATTTAGTAAAACTATGTATGTTTTGGTGCAGTGGATATCGCCTCGGAACGAGAAATCGGGGAGCCGAGTTCGAATTCCAGTTGAATTAATTGCATTCACTTACGCGCAAATATCCTTGAAAAAGGTATTAATCCGTCTATTCCTTCCAGTTATGGGTTAAATAATAGGACAGATTGAGTTCTATAGCCTTGGCTGGCAACCAGTCTACCACAGAGAGCAATGGCAACCTACTGCAGGATAATCTTCTGCCCAGTCAGTCATGTCTCTTTCGAGCCATGATTGCCCAAGCGTGTATCACGTATGGCACTTAACTGACTGATGTAAGGCTATTCGTATATCAGCGAAACAATATCGAACCGATATTGTTTCGCTGATACCTTGGTTCGAGATACCTTCATAAACGGGCTTCTGTATACAGATATCTGATAAAGAATACTTGAAAATAGCAAGTTAACGGTACAGCAAGCGTATGGCCAGGCAAGAGTACTACATTTGGTAGACTAAAAGATGTCTAAGTGTTGCAAATACAACAATCACCTGGTATATGAACGTACATTTACACCTTGGTTAGCCTATGAACTTTTTAACAGACCCTCGCATTTCCTTTTATTATGTGCTGTCTCTTCAGGGCTAAGACGATTATGACCCTCCACATTTTTTTGACCCTTGTAGCTCTTAATATACTCGTAGCTCTTACCATGTTATTTCTCCTAAACCCTGCTTTGCCATCCATTTGCTCAAGCCCATCAAGTATGTCACACGATGTTTTCCTCTGTCCCTCTTTCCCTCTATACGTCTTTGTTTCGTGCTCCCATTAATATGCCCTTGTGTCAGGCTAAGCTATGTTTAATAAACGAATAACATTCTTTAAGCATTTATTGAATTGTTTTTCAGAAAACGGATGTTTACGAAAGACGTCTCGAAAAGTTTTTTTGTTATTTTCTCTCAAGTTATTTTCCAGCATTCTTTGTGGGATTTCTAAGCCATATACATTGAAATATTATTTATTTATTTATTTTTGAGATATGGTACTGCTTTTTAGCTTTTAGTTTGTTTTTTTTAAAATCATGACGCGTAGGTAAAATGTCAATCATACTTACTGTTCGTCGCCTATCGTAACGTTCGGTTTCAAGTTATCAGGGTTAATATAAGCAGTCACGACTTGCGTAAAGATGACAGAAGAACCTCCATGACCAGCCAGAACTATTCCCGATACTGTGCTTTTCCAGTCAGGCAACCACTGTAATCAATATAATATAATCAACACACACACACACACACCTAAAAAATTCAGATATAAATAAAACATTCTATAAAGTGACATAATTAACAAGGACAAAATGGCTTCTCTTTACCGACGTGTTCTGGGCTTATGACCAAATCACGTTGAAACAGGTTATCGTGCGATCACTGAAGTTAAGCAATCTTGATCCCAGTCAGTACTTAGAGAAGTGACATTTTGGGAACAACGTGCCGTAAGATTGTAATGGATAACGGCTCGGAGTTGATAATCAGAGAGCCGAGTTCTAAGTTTAGTCAAGTTCGTTATATTCATCCACGCACAAATACCCTGCGTTGCGATGAAGTGGATATCAGCTCGAAACGAGAAATCGGTAACCCGAGTTCAAATTCCAGTTGAATCCCTTGCATTCACTTACGCGCAAATACCCTTGGGAAAGGTATTTAATCCGTCTCTTCCCTCCAGTTATGGGTTAAATAACAAGACAGGCTAGGTTCTATAGCTTTGGCTGGCAACCAGTCTACCGCAGAAAGTAATGGCAACCTACTGCCGCATAATATTCTGCCCAGTCAGTCATGTCTCTCTCGAGACATGATCGCCCAAGTGTGTATCACGTATTGCACTTAACTGACTGACTGACCCTTTGGTAACGTCTGGATCCATCTTTTTTCCACCGTAGTTAAAGATTAATTAATATGAATCGTATAAGTAAATTATTATTAGCTCTTCTTTTTCTTCTTCTCCTTCAGGGCGTAGGCGATCATGGTTCTCCACGTCTCCCTTTCCCTTGTGGCTCTTAGAATGTTTGCTCCTATTACTCCTGGCAACCCCCGTTCTGTCATCCACCTGATCAGACTCTGCAAATATGTTATCCGCTGCCTTCCTCTGTCTCTCTTTCCTTCTATTTGGCCAGTCACTATCAGGTTCTCCAAGCTCTCCTTCCTCATTGCGTGTCCCAGGAACTTCAGTTGTCTCTTCCTAATGCTATTCTTACGATGTATAAAAAAAAATTCTGAGCTGCAAAGGTTTTTAAGTCGAAAAAATCCATAAATCTGAAGTCTTTCTTCCTCTGAGGATCTTTATGAAAGTCAATTTAATAATTTTGTTTTGCAAAATGTATTTGTGAGGTAACCAAAAATGCCATACCGTTTATTTACGTCGTTTAGGAAAAGGTGATCGCAAATGAGTACATCAGTGCTGGGAAAGAGGTGGGGATTTCACATTGCTCTTGACCAATGCAGATACATTGCGCGCGCACACCAGTCTTAACAGTGACGAAGAAAAATGGTCGTATCGAAGCAGCTTGTTCGGGGTTGTCTGCTTTATGACTTTAAAGTTGACTTGTCCGCAGACACATTTCTAGAGATAATTCTATGAGTGAACGCACAGGTATAGATTCCAGAAGTTTGGATAGCGAAATGTGTCCCTTTGTGGTGAACCTTGCAGTCGACAGCCACAGGTCCTGGATGATGAGGCTTTGAAAGCGACTACGGAGGAGGACAAAAGCTTACATCTGTGGTGAGCTTGCTGACGCTTCCAGGTTTTTGATGAAACAGTCAGACTTCACCTTAATCGCGTAAGGAAGGCGTACAAGATGAACAAGTGGGTACCCCACCCCACTGTCGGAAGCCAGCAAATAATGACGAGTGACAGCCTGCTTCCTGTTGCTTTCTCGCCACCAAAACATGCCCATATTTGGTCGAGTGCTTACCAGTGACGAAAATTGGGCCTTGTATGACACACCAAAGCGTGCCAGACACTGATTGCCACCACGAGACTCCGTGCCCCACACAAAAAAAAACACTGCTACACCCACGCAGGATCATGCTCTGAATCTGGTGAACTAGTTGACAAGTTGTGTACTATGGTGATTTTCTAAGTGCAGCTAAGGCAGAAAGTATGGGACAGATCAAAGTCACTACACAATTGTAATAATTCTAGTGAGACGAGCTTGCAAACCGTTACAACATGACGAGGTGCCCAGTTGATTTTCTAAGTACGACTTACATGTGACACAAGACCGAAAGTAGTGGGTAGCCAGTGAGGTTTTAGCGAGACGAGCTTGCTAACAACTACACCTCATCGAGGTGCCCAAGTTGTGTACTATGAGTTGCTACCAACTGGCCAAACCATCACTGTGGATAATTCAATAGCGGCAGTTAGAACATGTGCAATAAACACTGAAGTAGAAGGAGCTAGCATTGGTTAATCATAATGTTCCGGCACAACTGTTCATGCAGAAGACACTATTTTCCTTACCTGCTCCAAACTAGGTCATGGTAATTTCATTTGCAGGAAAGCTAATTGCCTTAGTCTTTACGGATATAGCAAAAAGTATTGTTTTTATTGATTATCTTCAAATTGGTAAAACCATGAATGAAGAGTATTCTGCTAATTGCTGAGGCAGTTAAGAAAAGTCAAACATTGAGGAAAACTGACGAAAGGAAACTTGTTTCATCAGGACAAAGTTCCAGCTAACAAATTCTTTGTTTTAATAATGACAGAGCATGTCTGTGACTTTGAACTGGTTGCTCACTCTAATTATTTTCCTGATCTGACTATTTAACTGTTCCTAACAAGAAAGAAAATACATACTTGTATGGCAGTGATGATCACCTCATATTTTTCCTTAAGGACATATGAACCAGTGGTTACTTAGATCCAGTAACTCGACCCGAAGAGTTGTGAGTTCAATATGGATTTTCTAAGCGTAGCTTAGATGTGGCACAAAGCCGAAAGTATGGGACACCCAGTGAGTATTGAACTCACTACTCAATTCTAATGATTCTAGCGAGACAAGCTTGCTAACCATTACACCACCTAGAGGTGCCCAAGTTGTGAGTTCAATACATGGGTACCGTAGTGGCAAACAATTAACTTAGAGATTTGAGTTAAATAAAGATAACTAAGACATCTGGAAGTAGCATGACTCATGGAATGAGAACAATGGCAAATAAATCTTAGAGAGTTGAGTTAAATGGAAATAACTAAGGCATCCAGAAGTGACATGGCTCATGGAACGAGAACAACGAAAATCAGTGATCGAGTTAAAAGTTTCGGTTCAAAATTTTAATCACCCAAAGAAGCCCGGAGCGTACAACGACCGAAACGTCGTGAATATGGCAATAAAATGAGGACAACCGTTCGAACAATGTAAATAAGGTCATATTTGCTGTTGATTTTTTATTAATAAAATGAACAATCTTTTTAAAAAATTCAAATGTCAGATGGAAAGAAAGAATGCAGTTATTAATAAAAAGAGCTGAAATTAATGCATGCAAGATTTCTCAGCTCTAACATAATCAGTCCATGAAGTTTACAGCTCATCATCGTAATGTTTGATAGATTAAGACAAACAACCTGGATCGAAATACTTTACTGGATCTTCCCGTGAGACATGTGTATTTTAAAGAGCACTGCACACCAATTCAAATCTGTTTTTATTAATAAAAAGAGAGATTTTCTAATACGAAGCGGCTATCCATCTGAAAGCTTCAGAAAACTGTCTGTTAACAACGACCTTTATAATCGGAACAACTACTCTCTTCAATGCAGTGACAGAAACGAAAAATTTCAGCGCATACGGAAGCTCAGAAATATTTTTCTATTTTTTGATATTAGTAAACGCTTGAAATAAACATAGAATTTGGCACAACTTCGTAAGTAAAGATCTTCCTGTGAATAATCAAATTTGATTAAACAAATTAACTTTAGACATGAGGAATTAAGAACTAATGTAATTTTTACTTCTTTTGAAATAGTAAATTCTGTGTGTCTGAAACCTAACTAATTCGGGCCACACTTGTTCTGCATAGACATTACACCATTTTGGAATCAGGATGATATCGGGATTGAAAATCTTACATTAGTCTGATGCTTTAACACAAAATATTGGTATTTGTATTTGGAACATGAGGTTAAAGTTTAAACTTCAAATTTTAAAAAAAAAACTAAGTGTTTAACTTATATTCAGTTTAAACTAAAACAAAGCATTGTGAATTTAATTTTTTGTTTTAAATTCAGTTTAAAATATCTCCAAAACCTTGTGAATTACAGAAATCAATTTTGTTTATGTAAAATGCAAAGGAATCAGAGTTAAAGTGAAAAGTTCTCATGACGTGAGGTTATAAAATTCAGCAGAGTTTGTGATTTGAAGAACTCAATGTTCGGCTCAGCCAAAATGTTTTTTTTTTGTTTTTATTTTAGTAGGAATTAAACTTATTGCCAGAACCACTAAATTCACTACATAGATCTTCAAAATCTCACTTTTCATATATAAAATATATGAAATATATGAAAATACTCATTTTCAAATAACAGATAAGTCCTTTCTTTCCTGTTTTGTTTTGGCTCGTTTTGATATTAGTTATTTGTACTTCATACAAGTTGATTTTAAGTCGTTTGTCAAAATAATATTCACCTTTCTGACAAGATGACTTCCCCTCCCCTATTATTTTGTCATGTAATATTTATTTTTACGTAAGTACCTCCACTCATTTACCGAAAACAGGACAGCATGACTCAAATTTAATAAAAACTAAGTTTTATCGTCAAAATGTTTGTTATAAAAGGAAAGGTCAAAGTACTTTTTTATTATAAAAAACAAATGTTTAATGCTTTTTCATACGTTCGAAATTTTTGTTAAAGATCTTGTTTTTCTTTCGTCAGCGTGTGGCCCGATTTTAACAAGTAATTATCACGGCAAACTTAACATTGCACAACTCACTTTTTTGCCGGTGAAAAACACATTAATCTGAAAATTCTTGTAAAAATTAAATAATGGTTGTACGTTGATAAAACTTTCACGAGTTATTCACAAATGACTGAAACCATTTCTGAAATCATTATTTTTATAAAATCTTGGTAAAAATATATTTTTTTTACATATGTTACCCCCCACCTCTAATTTTCTGAAATGTCTAGAAATTAACGAGACGTCGTGGACTTTTTTTATTAATTAAATGGAGGATTCGTTAGGAGAAATGTTAATCAACATTTTTTTTTCTAAAATTAGCTCCTTTTAAGAAAAATCTGCTCTGAATTGTGAAAACAAAAATGCAATAAAGCTGTGCCATTTTTTTAGATTAACTTTTAATTGCTTTTATAAACAATATATATTAAGGATATCATAGTTTGAAGAGAAAAACTTTTTGATAAATAATGAATTTTTACAAGAATTGTTTTCATTTTTATTATAATTTATAAAGTTTCCAAAACCATTTATAATTTCTTCCAATCGTTGATTTCATTAAGTTATTAAAATAAAACATGAAGACTTATTTACTAATCAAAAATTGAAAAGTTTAATACAAATATTGGAGTTATAAGATTTAAAAAAAAACAAAACATTTTTTTGTGTGTGTGCCGATGACTCGTATTTTATTTTAGCGGTGGAGCTAAGTGCTATATCATTAAAAGGTCACGTGTTTCAAAGCTTGTGTTTCTTACAGGGGGGGGGGGGGGGAAGCAACGATATAAATTTTTTTCGGTAGGGGACAATTCTTTGATTTTGCTTCCGTGTTTCCTGTGCCCTTCGTTTCAATATTCAATGGACACTGCAAATCATCCTTTCAAAATTTAAAGTAAGTTTTATATTAAATTGATAAATATAATTTATATATTGATATATATATAATTTATATATTGATATATATAATTTCCTCATTTTGTTAAAAACGTAATTTGGAAATTTACAATTTTTGGTGGTACAAATAAAATTAATCCTCGGTAATGATTAAAAGCGATTGGATAAATATAATATTCGGACAATTTTTATATGATATAATATTTTTATATGATATTTTTATAATATTTTTATATGATATAATATTCGGACAATTTTTATATGATATAATATTTTTATATGATATTTTTATAATATTTTTATATGATATAATATTCGGACAATTTTTATATGATTTATTTACAGAAACGAAAAAATATACGATCACATGAAAAATTACGTAAAGAAACGTAACCACAGCACCTCGTCTACCATTTTTAACATGACTTGCATAAAAGAGGGATTGTTGCTTAAATACACTGTATATATATATATATATATATATAGGAAAGAATATTAATAAAAAGTTTTGAATTTAAAAATGTACTTTTTTTGAACAGTATTTGTTTATTTTTATTATATTTTATATTTCAGACCGCCCTCGGTCCTTACGTGCCACATGTTGTGAAAAAACACACCACGTGATGTAAACAAAAAAAAAATATTCGAACGCTATCGTGAAATACGTTTCTAATTCAAATTTAAAAATCAGTTGTTTCTGATGAAGGACCGAGGGCGGTCTGAAATATAAAATATAATAAAAATAAACAAATACTGTTCAAAAAAAGTACATTTTTAAATTCAAAACTTTTTATTAATATTCTTTCGTATACATATTAAGACAGTATACGTGGATGATCATCACTATATATATATATATATATATATATATATATATATATAGATAGATAGATAGATAGATAGATAGATAGATAGACAGATATATATATGATTGTATTTAATAATATACTGACGGTAGAGGTTCTTCAATATCTATGCTGATAGAATGACATTTCTTTTCCTACCTTCTGATGGCCAAAATATACGTAAAAAAAACAAAACAAAAAAACAAACAAACTCAGCATTGGCGATAATTATAACAAAGATGAGGATAATAGCCCGACTATAAATAGTGAAAATAGTATTTCGTTTATATCCATTGTTTTTATGCTTTAAACTATTTTAGTAATTCCGAATTAGGAGAGCAAATTGTCTAGAATATATTACCTTCATCGCTACCTTCAATGTGATCGGGTAAGCGATGGAAATAGCAGCTCCCGTCATAAAGCCATCGGTGACGGTGAAACTAATAATGTCCTTCTTAACCGTGTAGCCTGAGACCAAAATGGAGAAACTGCAGAATAGAAAGAAACAAATTTGAGAAATTCGTGAAAGTGAAACTGAAATAATGAAAACAAATTTACCAGAATTTATAGCTCTCCACCACTTCCTGTTCTTTGTAGCTCTTACATATATATAATTTGTTTGAAATATAATTTTAATTAGATACTTGTATTTTAGTAGTTGCTCTGTTTTTAATTAAACAGTATAAACAGTATATAATAATAAAAACAAATAAATACTTTCAAAAAAACATTTTTAACTTACAACTTATATATATATATATATATATATATATATATATATATATATATATATATATATATATATCAACTGACCTGAATATTTGTTGAGAAATTTTGTTAGGAAAATATGTGTCATTCGGCAGGATTCGAACCTGCGACCCCTAATAACACAGGGGAAGCCCTCACTTGATCTGACGCTTCTTAAATATAATGTCTGTTTACATTTTATTACATTAAGATACGCTTTCAGGGCAGAGATGACGAGAAATCGTAAATTTGTGTTTATAAGGCTTGAATTCGTCTTCGTTCAGACTGAAAGTTTTCGTGGTCGAGCGGTTTAAGCGCTATCTATGAAAAGTAATGTTCAATCAAATAAATAAAATATGTCGGTTTTTAATCCATTTTGTATATCTCCAAAACTTTCTGTAATTTTATATATATATATATATATATATATATATATATATATATATATATATATATAAAATGTATGAAATGAATTGTTTGAACATCATTTTTTTTATCGATACTCGTATTCGTGGTCGAGAGGTCGAAGACGTTGCCAAATCAAATTGTAGCTTTCCCTATGTAAATAGGGGTCGCAGGTTCGAATCCTGCAGAATGACACACATTTTCCTAATAACAATTTATCGTAAATAATCAGGCCGGTAGATATAAATATATAATACTGTTTAATTAAAAAACAGAATATATACTTAAATACGAGTATCGATAAAAAATAATGTTCAAACAATTCATTTCAAATTGTCGGTTTGTTTATAACCAAGTTTCGTTAAAATTCGTTAATTTCCGTAATATATATATATATATATATATATATATATATATATATATATATGTTAGATTGTTACAAAAATAATGTCCGATTTCAGAAACATAATTTTATTCTTTAAATATAACTGTAGAAATATTGAAATTAGAAATATTGAAATATTGAAAATGAATACGCGCCTTGAGCATCTATGCATCTCTGCCATTGATTGACGAGATTATTTATTTCTTGTTGATAAAAAAGTTATTGGCTGCGAAGCAATGAAATCTTTGAAAACTGATTTCACCTCTGGTTTGGACCTAAAAGTTTTATCATTTAAAAATGTGTTTAAACGCTTCAAAAATGATTCTCTTGATCTTTCACCCAACGAAAGACCCGGATAATATTGAGGATGTGGTAAACTCACGTATCCAAAGTCTTTGATTTTGCAACGTCATTCTTGCAACATGTAGCCGTACATTATCGTGGAACAGAATTAGATCATGTCGATTCACCAATGCAGGTCTCATTTTTTGCAGACATTCATGCATTTCATCAAGCTCATTGCAATAAAACTCTGCATTAATGCTCTGATTGGTTTCCAGAAAGCTGCAGTGAATAACATCAATTGCAGACCACCAGACAGTCACCATAATATTTTGCTGATGCAACTTTGGTTTTGGGAAATGTTTGGGGAACTTATCACGATTAATTCATAAACCTGATCGCTTATGATTATCATAAAAGATCCACTTTTCATCGTAAGTTACTATTCGGTCAAGAAAGGGATGTTTAGTGTTACGCATCCAGCACACTTCAAAACGTTAAAGTTTTTGATTTTCACAAAACTATATAAGAATTGTCCAAAAAGTTTAACCTTTGGATTATTATTATTATTATTATTATTATTATTATTATTACTATTATTTAATTTGAGTACTGAAAAGCAAAAATCATAAGAACGCATGAAAAATTATATAAGAGCTTAATGATAATGCTTTGTCTATCATCTTTGATCAAACCTGCATAAAAGAGAGATTATTGCCTAAATATACACACACACACACGCACACACACACAAACAAACATATATATATATATATATATATGAAAAATTATATTATATTATATTATATTAATCATATATATATATGAAAAATTATATCAGAGCTTAATGGTAATGCTTTGTCTATCATCTTTGATCAAACCTGCATAAAAGAGAGATTATTGCCTAAATAAACACACACACACACGCACACACACAAACATATATATATATATATATATATATATATATATATATATGGTAATTATATGATAAAATTAGAAAATCTTTTATATATTTCGCCGATTATTAGGCGTCCCCAGGAAAAGAATTTTATTACACAAAAAAAAAAAAAAAAAAATGCCAAAAGCAGGAAAAAAGTAAACATTGCATATTTGACCGTGATTTGAACTTGGTTCATCGACTCCATTTTCCTATAACCATTACCCATCTATCATCTTTTCCAAATAATAAATGTATTTAAATCACAAAAGACAAAACAGAAATTCTGGTAAGCTTCTGAACTCTTCGATTTTAATTTAACTGTGTTGTTATAGAAATTATCTTATTACAGAAATCTATAAACACAAAAAAGAGAAAAAATAAAAAAAACATAAGCAATACATAAAGCAGAAAAACATGAAGCATGAAAAACAAAAAATATAAAATATAAAACATAAAACAAAACATAAAAACATAAAGCAAAAATGCGTAAAACAAAAATAGACCATGAAACATAAAAAATAAAAACATAAGTCATAACAAAAAATATAAATGAAAACATAAAAATAATAAATTTAAAACTAAAAACATGAAAAACAGAAAACTTAAGTAATAAAAACATAAAACATGAAAAACAAATACGTAAAAACAAAACATGAAACATAAAAGTAAAACGTAAAACATAAAAACAAGAAGCATAAAATATAACAAACAAAAACTTAAATCATAAAAACCATTATGCATAAAACAAAAACTGCGAAAAAATAACGATGATACAGTTTTGATTAGATGGTTGATACGTACCTCAGAAGAAAAGAGCTGAGTAAAATACTTAATCTGCTTCCAATTTTTCGCTCGGTGGGTCCCGCCAAAAACATACAGAAGCCAAAACCAATGCTGTTTAAGGCAACAACCCACACCATATCTGTTTGCTTGATGTTCGGCACGGATCCTTTGAATTTCATGTACGATGCGATATAAGGAATGAAATTACCTGAAAGAGAAAATGATTTAAATACCTTTAGTATTTGGAAAGAATGAAATGAGGACAAAACTGGAAGCGGCCGAAATGTGGTTCTACAGAAGGATGCTGCGGATATCGTGGACTGAGCATACAAGCAACGACGAGGTGTTAGAAAGAATGGCAACAAAAAGGAAATTGATGCTGAGCATCAGGAAGAGACAACTGAAGTTCCTGGGACATGCAATGAGGAAGGAGAGCCTGGAGAACCTGATACTGACTGGATAGATAGAAGGAAGGAGAGACAGAGGCAGGCAGCAGATAACATATTTGCAGGGTCTGATCAGGTGGATGACGGAACGGGGGTTGCCAGGAGCAACAGGAGCAAACATACTAAGAGCCACAAGGGATAGGGAGACGTGGAGAGCCATGATCACCTACGTCCTGAAGGGACAGGGCACATAGAAGAAGAAGATGTGTGGATAACGGTTATCGGAAGATAAAGTCGATGAACAGAGTTCAAATCACGGTCAAATGTGAAGTGTTTATTTATTTATTTATTTATTTTTTCGTGCTAACACTCTTGGGAACGTTATGAACCCGTCCCTTCCACATCAACCATAACTAGTATAGAGGGAACTCTCTCGGCTTCACTTGCTGCCAGTCCTGAAGAATGAATAGGCTGAGATCGATACCGGCGCGACGTGGCTTCCCTGTGTATCTTCTATATATATTTTTACGGCTTCTGCTCCGATGAACTTAGATCACTGGTGTCCCCTAGGTTCGAATTTGCACGAGATACTAGATTAGCAACTAGATCCCACCCTTTTACAGTGAAACCGATAAAATGCAACCGCAACTTCTACTCCAACAGTTTCTTTTCTCGCACTTTCCGACTGTGGAATTCCCTTCCACAAGACTGCTTCCTCGACGGCTACAATCTCCAGGAGTTTAAATGTAAGGTCAATAGACACTTCCTAACAAACTAACTCGCTTCCATTCTTTCAAACACTCTTCCCACCCACCCAACTATCTATCACCCCACTTCTGATATTTCCTATATCTAACCACTCTTTCTATTTACCTTCCCCCATGTAGCCCCAAGCGCAACAGTGGCAGTGGAATGCCTTGCTTGGGGTGAAATGATAAAAAAAAAAGAAGACAATAATAAATTAATTATGAGAGAATAGCCACCCGTGAAGACGGAGCGGGTAATCCAAAAGATTTTATCGGATTAATATAAAATATTAAATGAAAATAGAGGGCGCAATGGATATTATTCACAGAATATATATTAAGAGAAAAACTCAACACATAGTTCGAAACTGCAGATAGCAACGGGAAACCTCTCAGCTATTTTTCCATTGAACAGTCATGACAATTTAGACATAATAAAGATATAGTGGAGAACCATGAACTTCTTAATTTCCCCTTCCTCAGCTTATAACAATTTCACTTGGTAACTCTCTTTCGTGATTGGTACTTAGGTTTTCGCCTACGTCCTCAATTGATCTAGCTATTCTTAACACATGCGGATAGCGTATATGGTTTATCTTCGCAGAAAGTAGAATTGGCCACCCAAGTTCAAATTCCGGCCATATCTGCTGCATACATTTTCGCATGAGAAAGACGTAACTCAGTCACTTCTACTCCAAGTAGCCAGTATAGAAGCAGGATAGCACTGAATTCAATATTGTAGGTTATTCAATGGGAAACCCTCCGCTATATACTTCCTAAGAACAATCATAGCAATTGATACATTTAAGAAAAGGAAGTCGTGAGAGCCAAGAAAGTCTATGTTCTGAAGAGACATGGTCATTAAAAAATCCGAGATGCGTAACGAATATGGATTAAATAGTAAGATAGACTGGATTCTTTAGCCTTGGCTAGTATACAGCCTAGGAGAAGAATGACTCTGAATTCAAAACAGTGCAGAAGGCGACATCAAACTATTCCATTATAATTCCCACGAAGTCATTGTTATTAAATCTGTGGAGAGGCATGATTGCTTGTATTCTGAAGAGACATGACATTGGCAATTCACAAATAATAAAGAAAAGAAATTTGTGGAAAGTTTTGATCGCTTATGTCTTTTTTTTTCACTCGGTGTTTTTCACTAGCAGAGCCAGAGAATCCCAAGTTAACATTTCTGTGATTTTATTATCGGCAGGCATCACCTTTACAACATTGGATGCGAAGATCATAATGTGTCGAATACAGAACGGTCTGTCCGGCTATTTGATCCCAAGATAGACGGAGAAGATGGATTCACACCTTTATACAACAGTTTTCTTATATGAATGATTCAAACGGTTTTGAGTTAATGACTCTATAGAAAACAGTACTGAAATATTACGTAATATCAGCCACCTAGGATCTAGATTCTAAGATGGATGTCAGGCACAACGTCTTGTTCAGAAACGTCTAAACTCTCAGCTGTATGCAACGGCTTTCTCATATGGATGATTCAAATGGCTTTGAGCTGAGGAAGTCTAAAGAAAATATTACTGAACTGTTACATGATATATATCCTCCTATATGACAGTGAATTATGGTCAACTAGCAGTATAGCCCGGCGTTGCTCGGGTGTAATGAAAGCTTTAAAACTAATCCATGGTCCTGGAGCTCAGACTTTTGAATGTTGGTACGAAAGACTAAAAAGCAGTAGTTGTTTCCAGTTAAAGCGAAACCGTAGACTGAAAGAAAAATGAACGGATGTAAGTCAAATTTTGATTTCCTGGTCTCGATATAAAATTTTCTGCACTATTGTAAGAACTGCAACCTTGAAACTTCTGAATATCGTTTCTTATGTCTTTGTCTATGAATGTATCAAATTTGATTCAAATCGGACCACTCCTTCTATAACCCGATCTTTTCGATTATCGATATTTATTGAGGGTACCTCGACACAAAATCTAGCTAAGAACACTCGCATACGCTTATAGTACAACTGTGTAAATTTTCAATAAAATCGGTTCAGCCGTTTCGGAGTCTATAGGTAACGGACACACACACACACATTTATAAATATGTTTAGATGTTCTTAAAGATGAAGAAATAGACTTCAGGCTACGGAAATGTTCTCCAGAAGGTTGCCGATAACACCATGGACCTGAGATGTGAGCAACGAGAAAGAAAATTGAAACAAAAATAGCCTTATCCTTAGCACCAGGAAAAGACATGGAATTTCGAGGATAATGCGATACTTACAGGACAGATTGAAAGCAAGAGAAGTGGAGGAAAACAACGTATAACCTACCAAGCGAGCTAGAGTGAATTGATAGCAGAATATGGTTTAGAAACGATAACAAAAAAGGAAAAAAAAAATATTAAGAGCTGCATGGGGCGGGCAATTGTGGAAGACCAAGATCACCAACGTCCCGAATGATCGCGGCACTTAGAAGAAGAAAAAGAAAAGCGATAAGGTTTTAAGATTTCCCAGAGCATCACCTTTACGGGCGTTGCCTTTACTGGCATCACCTTTACGGGCGTCACATTTACGATCATCACACTTACGAGCGTCTACCTTTACGGGCATCATCTTTTACAGGCGTTAGTTTTACGGGTGTCACGTTTACCGGCATCACCTTTTACGATCGTAACCTTTACGAGCATTACACTTACAAGCGTCACCTTTACGGGCATCACCTTTTACAGGCGTCACTTTTTACGGGCATCACCTTTTACGACCATCATCTTTACGAGCGTCACCTTTACTGGCATCACCTTTACGGGTGTCACCTTTTACAGGCACCACTTTTACGGGCCAAAATTTCAAGCTTTACATGCGTCAGCTTTTACGACCGTCACCTCTACAGGTATCACCTTTTACTGGTGTCACCTTAACCGGCATCACCTTTATGGGTGTTACCTTTTACAGGCGTTATCTTTGCGGGCATCACCTTATTAAAGTTTTGGCGAAATCTGAATACAAGCAAGAGTTCTCTTGAATATATGTATTCAAGGCAGAACCATTAACGTGAGAAATGAATCATACTACATTCTCTCTTGTTTTATTTCTATAGAGGAAAGAACTTCTTAAACTAAGCAGGCATTCTTTGCTGTTTGTTAGATCAGAAACATAATGAGATTCTTTCTCGTTCATCAGCTCAGAATGAAAATAAGAACTAAGAGGAAGCGATTTGTTTTGACAGATTTCAACGAAATGTGGGTAACTGGTTGGCGGGAACGGGTCGAGCCTTGATTTTCTCTTCTAGGTCTCTCTGTCACATCGGGATGGTTTCCCGTGGAACCCTGGTTAGGATAGTTTCAACATGCACCTAGTTAATGTAAGTACGTGTTGTTCCCAGACTGTTCTTTTGTTATGATCCATGTCGAGATTCCCAACCTCCTCAGTTTCTTTGAATCTCGCTCTTTCTTCTCGACTGCGTCAGAAATTTTCTTTTCCAATGGCCGTATTTATTTTTTTTATACTTTCCCTCTTCCTTAGCAAAAGTCCCTCTTCCTTAGCAAAAGTGCCTCTAAAAGCAGAATGCAACGGCTTCTTATTTTTGTAGGTTTGACAGATCCAACTAACATCAGTTTATTTTAATTTGTTTATTAATTTATATTTAATTTGTTTTTTCATTGCATATGATATATTTTTATTTGTATATATATATATATATATATATATATATATATATATATATACTAGCAGTATAGCCCGGCGTTGCTCGGGTGTAATGAAAGCTTTAAAACTAATCCATGGTCTTGGAGCTCAGACTCTGCCTAAAGAATATTTGTGTGAAGTGTGGTGAGAATCGGATAAAAATTGTGGATTTGTATAAAGGACATACAGACAGATAAACAGACACACACACACACAAACATCTTGCCTTTTATAAGGCAAAACGAAAAAGAGACTTTCACAATAGGAAGGTGACTGCCAGGGTTCAAATAAATTATCACCAGCAGAGACTTGAGTTAAAGATTGTTTGGATGGTAAAGAGGATGGGAAATCTTTCTCATTGTATAATTATAATACTTATTGGACTTTATAATTCTTGTTTTACATTTTTAAATTTCCGTGTATCTCTCGGGTGGGGTTTAACTTGGTTAATCCTGTCACGATTCTTGCCTTTAGTTTATCTTTGGTGTTACAATGAGTTTTTGACGCAATTTAATATAACATTTCATTTAAGCTGATGAATATTTATTATTGTCTTGTGATAAAAAAAAAATTCGAGTAACTAACAACATTTTGCTTTTGTTTACAGATATATTGTGCATAATAAAATGATTTCATTGATAAAATCCGTCAGATGTCAAAACGCGTCGGCTAATACCATGTATAGTTTTTCACTTGTCTCATTTTTATTCATATAAGAATTGTTAAAAATAAATATTAACGAGTTTTTAAAAAGTCACTTTTTTCTTTCTTCTTTAGTCACGACAAAAGCCAGCTTAGGAAAAAATTACTAAGATTCATGATAGCATACATACAAATACGCATACACACTTTTCGTTCTTCCTTGGTCTTAATTTCATAACTGTCTAAATTCCTATCAAGCGAATTAGGGACGGACTGCGACTTGTGGGGTTCTGCTGCTTTCTCCGCCCTATTTCCACTAATTGTCTTCTCCCACTTTCAATTTTTCTCCTTGTCCCCCTTTTTTTCTTTTCACCATTTTTTATATCTTAATGTTGTTACTGCTCCTCCTCTCGTTGCTGCAGCTGCTCTGACTGGTTTTGTAGACTCTTGTTCTTTTGATGACTGTTGTTATGATGATTACTGCTGTTGGCGTTTCGGGCTAAGCTGCTGCTCCTGCTGCTGTTGATGCCTGTGATTTTTTTTTTTTTTGCTGTGCCTCTTCGTGTTTATTTTTCTCTCGTGGGACATCCTGCTGTGGAGGTAGGGTGGCTCTTTTTTTCACGACCTGCTGCTATCCTTCTTTGGTTACCTGACCGGACGTTTTCTTCACTTTTTCTTTTGACACCGCCTTCGCTGGTGTTACTGCTGCTGCTGTCTATTTGGGTGGTGGCGCCGGGTTCTTCCCGAGGCGCTCTTTTGCTAAGTGTCCCGTAGCGACACAATGCCAGCAGTGTCTCCTTCCCTCTATCACCACACAAATGGCACGTTCCCGAAAGGTTACGATGTTTGGAACCCTTGAGAACTGCTTACGTGTCAAGGTCCCTTGAAATGTTACATCACCAGTGTTGAAGCCTGCTTTACAGTTACCTCTCCGACTATTCCGTGCTTTGAGAAAGAGACCCCCAAGTGATTTTCTGTGATATCCATGGACACCCCATGCTATGCAATGGTATCCGTGTTTTACGAGTGTCCAGGTATTCGGTTTGAAGCCGGAGATTTTGGTGCTTAGGACCGTTCGAGCCAACTGTTTAGCTTCCTCTTCTGATGTCAACATAATGTCCTACATTGCATAGTTCCCCCTTGCAATTATTTCAGTGCTAGTTAGAGGCTTTTCATCATCTCTTCCAGGGTTTTCCTGATAGCACTGATAAATTTTCTTGTTTTTACGTCTGTTGTTAGCAGGAAAATTGTTCTTAATTCTATAGCACTTAGTGCCTCTGAAACAGTCAGTAGCTCGGTGCCCGATATATATTTTTCGTATTCATCTTTTATTGAAGCGTATTACGCTTAGTCCTTTTATAGGTACCTACCCTCATTTTTGATAACTAACATTTAAATTTAATTTTTAAAAATAAAAACGTTTTCTTAAAACTTTTATCTTACTTTTAATTGAAAGCTAAATGATTAAATTTACTATTTCCAGTAAGCAAGTAACTCTGGTTTATTTCAAATAGAAATTATATTGATTAGAATATAAAATTTTGAGATTTAAAAAAATTTTTTTTAATTTTTCACCCATTTTTGAGTGATCGAAACACATTTATAAATAAAAGTTAATTCTCGGTTTTAAAAATCTTGCAAAAATAAAATATACAGCTGCGACACATTATTTTTGGAAAATTAGCAAATTTAATGTTAAATTAATCTGATTTATACGAGTATTACTTATATATAGCATGACATTTAGAATAAAACTATTTTTACACGCACAATTGATTTTTCTAACCTTCCCACCGAAATTGAAATGTGTTGAGAGATTCGAGATAATGACGATCACAAGTGACAAAATTGTATAAATTTTCCCGGCAAGTGGAAGAAACCCTGAAACACATGATCTTTCAATGTACACATAGAAATTACCATACAACAAAAAAAAAAATACACACTAAAAAAATTGAAAATTATTTAAAAAATACAATGGCTAAATTATTTGTAATAAAGCTTTTAATTTTCGATTAGTAAATATAATTTTCACTATTTAACCTGCCAGCCTAACGTCTACAATTCTTGGATATATTTTAAAAATATTTTTGAAACTTTATAAATTAGGATTAAAAAACAAAAATGAAAACAATTCTTTAAAAATTCATTATTAATCGAATTGTTTTTTTCTTCAGACTATAATGTCTGTCATTAATATTATTTGTTATAGCAATTAAAAGCTTATCTAATTAAATAATGTCATAATTTTACTGCATTTTTTATTTTACTATTCGGAGAAGATTTTCGTTATAAAGGGGTTAATGGTTTAGAAAAATAATACCTGATTTACATTCCATAATGAGTTCTGCATTTAACTAATAAAACAATTTTTGACTAAAGAATTTGATTTCTTGAAATTTTATGAATTCACGTGGTGGTGTGGGTAACAGATGTAAAAAAACAATTTACCAATATTTTTTAAAATAATGATTTTAAAAATAATTTCATTTATTTGTGAATAAGTCCTAAAAGTCTCATTAAAATCTGGCAATTATTTGATTTTTGCAAGAATTTCCAAATTGTGTTTGTTACCGGGAAAATGGGAGTTGTGTAATATTTACGTTTTACTCTCTCGTAACGATTTGGCTCCCTGTTAACGAAAACGAATTTTTATTAAGTTTGGGACCTTTTTTTTCATACTATGCTGTTTTTTCAGCGATTTATTTTAGTTACCTACTTTTATGGGATTTTGCTACCTCCCCAGGCCGACGTTGAGGCACAGGTTTAGTTAAATTTGGAGAGAACGCTGCTATAATGCCGCAGTTGCCACCACGGCTTTTAAATGTAAAACTTTCTGCACAGCTTGGAGTTTCAAAAAAACAACAACAAAAAAAAGTTCGTGTATTTACAAAAAAAAAACAAAAATTACTGACTTAAATTTAAAAAGTCAAACAGAAATAAATGATGTAAAACAAAAATAAAAAATGAAAACCAAAAAGAATGTGTAAAATAGGTGTTTAAAACACAAAAATAATTTTTTTAAAAAGCAAAAATAAAAGCAAACAAAAGCGCTAGTGTAAAAAGCGTACACTAGAAAAGAAGATACAACCAAAGTGTAGCAAAAACAAAAACAAAAACAACTAGTAAAATTAAAAAGAACTTAGCTGATGAAGTCTTGAATGACGAAATGCATAAGTGAATCTATTTTCAATCAAAACTATTTTCATGGAACGTTTTCATTGATCAAATTCAATATAATTTTGTCGAGATTTCTATCCTAATTTAATAACATACATCTTGGATACGGAAAATGCATGTATAGACCACAAACAAATAACAAATCATGCTACAAATCTGTTACTTTCAAACCACTGTTTGACGATTTGTCACTGTATGACGATTTTGGATTCATTTTCATTAAAAAAAAAATTAAATGAATTTCTTACTTTCGAACTATTCAGATAATAAAAAGAGAATTTACCTGTAGTTTATATATATATATATAATGGAAAAACTCACCCATAATAAAAGATGATCCTAAGCTAAGATGGACAATTATTCCTCCGATGACGACTAAGACCCCTTTCCATAATGGCCCTGGCTGAGTTGGGTTTTGTGTCGACAGTTTTAGTGTTTTCTTTACCATCCTTCAGAAGCGTTGTTTCTCAAATGAACGAAGTGAAAAAGAATTAGAAAGAAAGTTATTTCCGCTTAAGTTATTCACTTCAGCGAACACATTTCTGGATATTCCTATCGATGCAAACAGTTGCAAATCCACACTGTCTCAGAGATACATGCGTGAACTCTAGTTTTTTTTTTTTTTACATACCCGAGCATGCGCTGACATGCACCGATGCTAATCAAAGTGTCTTCTCTTGAGCACTGCCTTATGATACCTCATTCCGTTAGAAAATTCTTCATATCGTTTACAAGGAAAAACAATCTAACCCTTGTTTTCTTTTCCGTTTCTTTCTTTCTTTCTTTCTTTCTTTCTTTCTTTCTTTTTTCTCTGTCCGTACTTTCTATTCTTTCTTTCTATTTTGTTCTTTGCTCTTTCTTTCTTTCTTTCTTTCTTTCTTTCTTTCTTTCTTTCTTTCTTTATTTATTTATTTTGTTATTTCTTTTTTTTCTGTCCTCTTTCTTTTTCTTTCTTTTTTCTTTTATTTTGTTCTTTATTTTGCCATTTCTATCTTTTTTGTCCTTGTTCGATCTTTCTATTATTTCGCTCTTTGCTCTTTCTTTCTCTCTTTCTTTCTTTCTTTCTTTCTTTCTTTCTTTCTTTCTTTTATTGTTGTCTTTTATTTACCACATATTTTCTATTTTTATTGTTTTGTTTCTTTCTTATCATGTTATCTCAAGCATTCCTAGCCTGTTACACCTTTCAACTAAATAAATGAACAATTGACACAATTAGATAAAAATTGTAGAGCCCTACTCTATAATAATTACAAAAAAATATTGCTGAATGTTTGTGGAATAGTTAAATGTGTAAAAATAAAACGACAGTTTTTACATCGCAGTTGGAGTGAAAAATTATCCATCTCGAGTGTTAATTGTAAAGAAACGTGACAAATTAAATAAAGTGGATTCAAATTTAAATCTGAAACAGTCACCATTGATTGATTAATCTTTTTTAATACTTTTTATGCCCTTGTGCAAATATTTTAGGTTAAAAATTGTAATGCTAGGTTTGAGCCTGACAGTTAAGTGCCATACGTGATACACGCTTGGGCGATCATCTCTCGAAAGAGACATGACTGACTGGGCAGAAGATTATCTCGCAGTAGGTTGCCATTGCTTTCTGGGGCAGACTGGTTGCCGACCAAGTCTATAGAACCCAATCTGTCCTGCTATTTAACCCATAACTGTAGGGAAGAGACGGATTAATACCTTTCCCAAGGCTATTTGTGCGTAAGTGAAAACAATGGATTCAACTGGAATTTGAACTCGGCTCCCCGGTTTCTCGTTCCGAGCCGATATCCACTGTACCACAACGCACATCTTGAGCCTGACGCATGACCAAAACCAGTATAAATTCAGTGGCGCGAAACCTCAGTGAAAATTGCGAACCTGGTAGTTTCGTTGTATTTTTTCTGGTCCAGCCAAGTTTTTGCTTGACAAGGAATATATTTAATTTGCATAAGCACGCTAAACAAAAGCTTTTATTTTTCGTTTCTCTCTTTTTATTTTCAGTTTTTTCTTTTTTCTTTCTTTTGCTTTTGATACCTTGTTTGATTTTCTCTTGTGGTGAATACGAAATAAAAGTAACTCTAATCACTTCACTGTCTACAAATTCGTGATCCAGTGTGAAACTCTATTTCTAACCAATAGAAAAAAAAGTATTGACTCCGTACAGGAAAAAGAAGCTAAATTTCACGAGCCTGTGTGAATTATTTTCTGACTAATGAAAAGGGAACGATTTACAAAACAAGCCATTGTCAAAAGGTTATTTAATATAAATAGAGAAAAAAAGTTGAATCAGTGAGATGGGGACAGAGATCAGGTAGAACATCGCCACTTTGTGAAAGAGAAATTTTGAAACGCTGAACAATACATAACGTCTTGTCGACAGACATTCGTTCTTCCTCTCCTTCTCGTGTGCTATTTTCCTTTATCTCTTCTTCTTTGTTCCTAACTTCTCCTCGTCAAAAAAAAAAAAGAATAAGAAAAAGAAGAAAAAAACAACAACAATAAGATACTTCAGCTAACTTCTAAAAATAACATCGATAAATAACCCGGATATAAGATACCCGAATATAAGAGAGACCCTGATATAAGAGAACGTTTATCCGGTCGAGTCAACTCTCTTATATCCAGGTTACATTGTACATTTTTCCTTTATCGCTTTTACTTCTTCACTTACTCGCCGGCCGCAAAAAGAAAGAAAGGTACGAAGACCTTACTACTGCAACGAGCCCTGGATTTTTCTATCTCTTTAATATTATTTCTCTTAAAACGTTTTCAGTTTCATAATTTCATACAAACAAATTAATGTTATTCTATTCTGTAAATAAATTTCTACTTATTTTACAAACGAAATTCATCGAAAATGAGGACAAAACTGGAAGCAGCCGAAATGTGGTTCTACAGAAGGATGCTGCGGATATCGTGGACTGAACATGCAAGCAACGATGAGGTATTGGAAAGAATGGCCACCAAAAGGAAATTAATACCGAGCATCAGTAAGAGACAACTGAAGTTCCTGGGACACGCAATGAGGAAGGAGAGCTTGGAGAACCTGATACTGACTGGCCAGGTAGAGGGAAAGAGAGACATAGGAAGGCAGTGGATAATATATTTGCAGGGCCTGGTCGGGTGGATGACGGAACGGGGGTTGCCAGGAGTAACAGGAACAAACATGCTAAGGGCCACAAGAGATAGGGAGACGTGGAGGGCCATGATCGCCTAGGTCCTGAAGGGACAGGGCACATAGAAGAAGAAGAACCTTCTGTTGATAATCTTAAATTGTGGGGAGTTCGGTTATGTTTGGTATAAGGCCAATTTAATAAACAAGATCGAGCTTCCTGTACTCTTGGTTTAGTGGCATATTTTAAATTTCTTTTGTGATTCGTTTTTATTTTGTTTATTAGTTTTGTTTTAACCTGAAAAAGGTTTTGTTTTACAAATTTTTTTTGTTTTCTGTTTATTTTTGTTCGCTGTTTCATACCCTTAATTTTTGTTCAACCTTATCAGTTTACGTTTGCATAAATAGACGAATTTCGTTTATTTTTTTTCTCTTGTCGAACTGTAAACAACTGCTTCTGAAATTGCTTAGTCACGCGACGAAAGGGTGGCTCCAGCAAAAAGGTGGAGCCCCCATAAAAAACCAAATTCGCCTGTGCCGTCAACGTCGGCATGGGGAGGGTGTAACCCCCCACCAAAAAAATGCGAAAACTTCTCTTTCTTTTTTATGTGCCGTGTCCCTTCAGGACGTAGGCGATCATGAACTTCCACTTGGTTTTGTCTCTTGTCGCTCTCAATATTTTTCCTCTTGGTATCTCTCTCAAACCCTGCTTCGCTATTCATTTGCTCAGGCCTATCAAGTAGGTCTCTCTCTGCTTCCCTCCTGTCACTTTTTCCTTCTATTCGTCCTGTCAGTATTAAAATCTTCAGCTCCCTCCTTCCTCATTACGAGTCCCAAGAACCTCATCTGTCTCTTCCTGACGTTAAGTATGAATTTTCTTCTCGCTTGCATCCTCTCCAACACCTTATCGTTGCTCATGTGCTCAGTCCAGGTTATCCTTAGCATCCTTCTGTAAAACAAGATTTCTGCTGCCTCAAGCCGCTCCTTCATTCTTGATGAGATTGTCCAACATTCACTGCCATACAGAAGGAAAGGTATCACGTAGCAATCCAGCACACTGGTTAGCTTCTGAAATGCATCATTGGCCATGCCATTGTGTCTTTGGATCTCATTGTCACCTTTTTCATCTTCCGTCAGAACATTTCCCCGCTATTTAAATTTCTTTACTTGTTTTATTTTAGTTTCTCTGACCTGTAGTTGGCAATTTAAGTTCTTTTTGCTGATGACCAGGCCTTCAGCTTTCCTGATGACCATGCCTTCAGCTTTCCTGATGACCATGCCTTCAGCTTTCCTGAAATTTTACTTAGTTCTTTCTTTTCACTTTCTCTTGCTACCTTCTTTAGGAAGTCCTGCATTAATTATTTGGTTTTGTCAAAGTCTTATGTTCACTTAATCTCTGTCTCTTTTGTAGGTTTCTGTTTTATTCTGCAATTTTAAATCTTGCTGTGAATACAGCAGACACCAGAAGAAGGCCGAAGATTGTAAAGTCGAAATGTCGCGATAAGGATATAAAACCATTGTATATAAGTTAATTGTTGGTTTAGTCACAGTTTTATGGTCACTTGCTCTCTGTGTCTTTTAAAGATTTCTTATACATTCTGAAATTATATTTATTGCTCTGAATATAGCAAACACCCGAAGAAAGCCGGAGAGTGTAAGGTCGAAATTTCGCCGTAAGGTCATCAAAACTTTGTATATAAGTTAATTGTTGGTTTAGTCACTGTTTTATGGTCACTTGCTCTCTGTCTTTTAAAGATTTCTTATACATTCTGAAATTTTAATTATTGCTCTGAATACCGCAAACGTCCGAAGAAGGCCCGAGAGTGTAAGGTAAAATATCGCGATAAAGATATCAAAAGTACATGACTTATGGTTGGTTTTGTCACAGTTTTATGGTCGCCTGTTCTCTGTCGCTTTTCTAGGTTTCTGTTGTATTCGGGAATTTTAAATCTTGCTCTAAATTATGCAAACACTCAAGGTCGAAATTTCGCGATAAGGAAATTATTGTATATCAGTCAATTCTTTGGATTTGTTTTATGTTCACTTGCTCTAGGTCTCTTTTGTATCAATTCATTGTATCTTTTTTAATCATTTCACCCCAAGCAAGGTATTCCACTGCCACTATAGCGCAAGGGGTTACATAGGGGAAGGTGCTGAGAGAGCGATTGGATATAGGAAATGTCAGAAGGAGGGTGATAGACGAGTAAGAAGGTACATAGGAAGTGTTTGAGAGAATGGGTGTGAGTTAGTGTGTTAGGAGGTGTCTATTGACCTTACATTTAAACTCCTGAAGATTGTAGCTGTCGGGGAAGCAAGTATGCGGAAGGGAATTCCACAGGCGGGAAGTGCGAGAAAAGAAGCTGTTGGAGTAGAAACTGCGGTTACATTTTAACGGTTTCACTGTAAAAGAGTGGGGCCTAGTTGCTAATCTAGTATCTCGTGCAAATTCGTACCTAGGGGGCACCAGTGATCTAAGTTCATCGGAGCAGAAGCCGTGAAGAAAAGAGAAGGGAAGCCACGTCACGCCGGTGAGAGAGTGACTGCAGGTCGTCAGCCAAGTCTGTATCGATCACATTACAGATTCTCCGTTGTATTTTGCCAAAAACCCCGAGGAAAATAGCAGGGGCACCCGACAAGATGTGGCAGCAGTATTCAAAACACGGGCGGATGGTAGATTTATATATGTGCAGGATAGACTCAGACGGAAAGAACTTCCGGGCCCTGCACAGGAAACCGACTTTCATAGCAGCGGATTTAGCAATGGATTCGATATAGTCATTCCACTTGAGGTCCGCTGAAAGTGTGAAACCAAGGAGGCGTAGCGTTTTACTCTCTGGGAGGCAAGCCTGGTCCATGCTAATGGGAGGTAGGTGCGATTGTCTATGATGGTTAATTGATAGCAGCTTCGTTTTGGAAAAATTGAAATTTACGAGCCACTTCTTACCACAACCCACCACGGATTGGAGGTCCTTTTCAAGCTCGGCAGCGAGGTTCGCCTTGTCGCCTACACCAGATTTTTGATCGAGGCGAGAGTAAACTGTGGTGCCATCGGCGTACATGTCTACTTGGGATGTTATAGCATCGAGGAGATAATTGATGTAGACCAGAAAGAGCGTGGGACCTAGGATAGAGCCTTGAGGGACACCCGCGTTTGTAGGGTAGTTCTGGGAGGCATGTTCGTTTAACACCACCTTCAATGTGCGGTTCGGGAGGAATGACTGAATTAGGTCCAACAAATGTCCAGTTATACCATAGCTTTGCAGTTTCCGTAGAAGGCCAGCATGCCAGACTCTGTCGAACGCTTTAGAGATATCCAAGGCAACTGTTCGGGCATCACCATTCTTGTCGAGATATATATGGTATATATACTCGGTGATGGTCGTTAGCATATCAGCAGTAGACCTGGTGAAGCGGAAGCCATACTATTTGTCCGAGAGGACCCTGTGTGCTGTCAGATGCTGAACCACCTCGGTGTTGATAATGGCTTCGAACATTTTGCCAAACATCGGAAGAAGGCTGATAGGGTGGTAATTTGCGAGATCCGAGGGTTCTCCAGTGTTCTTAAATATAGGAACTACAGAAGAAGACTTCCAACAGGCAGGGAAGCAGGAAGAAGATAGGCAGAAGTTGTAAAACTTAGAAAGGACAGAGGAGAGTTCAGGGGCACATTTCTTCAAGACTATGGTTGGGATTCTGTCCCCACCACTCGCTTTGTGAGGGTCAAGTTTTGAGATTATGTTAGAAATCAGCGAGGGCGTGATGTGGAGGTCATTTAGTTGAACCTCAGTTCTAGGTGGGAAGTCGGGTGTTTAACTCCAGACGAATCCAGTCTCGAATTGGTCGAGAATCTACGAGCAAAGCATTCAGCCTTGTCCGCTGAGGAGGCGAGGACCTCAAATTTATTGATTAGTGGGGGTATTGAGGACTTACTCTTGTTAAGCAAGCTTTTACAGAGACACCAGTAGTCTTTGGCGCCGAACTTAGAGGATGCTATGCGTTGCTTCATTCTCGCAGCAAACAACATCTTATCTACGTTAAGTATCTTTTTACACTTACTATGAGCTGAGGCGAAAAAGCGTCTGTTTTGGTCCGACGCGTGGCTACGATAAAGCCGGAAGAAGTTATTCCGGTGGGTAATGGCGGCCGAGCAAGCGGGCGAAAACCAGGGAGACGAATGAGATTTAAGCTGAAATTTCCTGGCAGGGATGAAAGCATCGATGCCAGCCTTAACCCAAGAGGAGACCTCGGATGCACTGTCTTCGACGGGAAGACTAAAAACGTTGTTCCAAGGGAGGTCACAGAGGAAGTTACGGAACTAATCCCAGTCTGCTCTTTGGTAGCAGTAGGATATTCTGCTGATCTGGGTTTCTTGGGTAGGGGGAGTGGAATGAGATGTTGACGGAAAATACAGCATGGTCAGAGTTTCCGAGAGGGCAGAGCTGTCTGGTAGTGCAAGAGTCTGGGATGGAAGTGAAGCAGAGGTCTAGTAGCGAGTCCCTTCCGTTAGGGCTATTGGAGAAATGCGTGAGGAAGTCCACCACTTGCGTAAGGGATTGGGAGATTGAAAAATTAATGGTGTGGACACCAGTAAGGTCGGTGACAGAGTTCTCCAGCCACTTGGTGTGGTGGGCGTTAAAGTCACCAAACACAAATATATGGGCAGATGAATGAGAAGAAATGGCCTTGTTGATATTGTCAGAGATTCTGTCAAGTACCGAACAGTCAGAGGAGGAGGGGGAGCGGTAGAGGAGGAAGAGATAGCTAATCGAGCTTAGAAGTGAGAGACGGAAGCACATGAAAGAATGGTCCAGGGATTCAAGAGATGTCACCCAGCTAGGGGGAGGTGTTCGCTGACATATACACCAAACCCATGCATATGGACATTGGAGTCCTTCCTGAAGAGGGGAAGGTAACCAGAAGAGGGGATAGAAGGGTCAAGGTTAGTTTCACATAGGGCTAAGATATCAGGTGAATTAGTTTGAAGGAATGATTCTACGCTGTAAAAGTTAGTGCGAATACCTCGTATGTTAGTGAAAGAGACGCAGACAGGGTTATAAGTTAATTATTAGGACTTGTTCTAGTTTTAAGGTCAATTGCTATCTGTTTCTTCTGTAGGTTTCAGTTTCATTGTAACACTTCAAAAATAATTTCAAATACAGCAATAATCCAAAGGTCAGAGAGTGTAAGTTCAAAATGTCGTGATAAAGATGTCAAACCATTAAATATCAGTCAATTGTTTGATTTTGTCACTGTTTATGATGACTAGCTATCTGTCCCTTTTGTAGGTTTCAGCTGCATTCTTGAATTTAAAATCTTTCTCTAAATACAGCAAACACTCTAAGAAACCGGAGAATGCAAAGTTGAAATGTCGCGATAAGGATATTAAATCATTGTATTTACGAAGTTAATTGTTAGGTTTTATCACAGTTTTGACGGTCACTTGCCCTCTGACCCTTTATTAGGTTTTTGTTGCAATCTGGAAATTTAAATCTTGTTGTGAATACAGAAAACATCTGAAGAATGCCGGAGAGTTTAAGGTTGAAATTTCGCGGTAAAGGTATCAAGTTATTGTATACTAGCAGTATAGCCCGGCGTTGCTCGTGTGTAATGAAAGCGTTAAAACTAATCCTGGAGCTCAGACTCTTTGGACGTTGGCACGAAAGACTAAAAAGCAATAGTTGTTTCCAGTTAAAGCGAAACCGTAGACTGAAAGAAAAATGAATGGATGGATATAAGTCAAATTTTGATTTTCTGGTAGCGATATCAAATTTTCTGCACTATTGTAAGAACTGCAACCATGAAACTTCTGAATATCATTTCTTATGTCTTTGTTTATGAGTGTATCAAGTTTGATTCAAATCGGACCACTCATTCTATAACCCGATTTTTTTCGATTAACGATTTTCGATATTTATCGGGAGTAACTCGACACAAAACCTAGCTAAGAACACTCGCATACGCTTATAGTACAACTGTGTAAATTTTCAAGAAAATCGATTCAGCCGTTTCGGTGTCTATAGATAACGGACAAAGACAAAGACAAAGTTCCATTTATAAATAAGTTTAGATATGCTCAAAAACTAGTGAATTTAAATGGTGATATCAAATGAAAATTTTGAATAAAAAAAGCAACGTGTTACTGGAAGTGAAACAAGATGAATTGAAAAACTTTAGAAAGAACGGAAAACCTAAACCTAAAGAGGGAATAAGGAATAAACCTTTATTCTTGTTCCAAATACAACGAAGGAAAGTGATCCGGTCGATAGGCGCTCCAATCTACTCCAACTGAAAAGAAGAAAAATATATGTAAATGCAAAGGCAAAATGTTACAAATATAGGGTTGAAGCAGACTTTAAAAGAAACCGGAAATGAAATCCTAAACGGACACACACACACACACACACACACACACACACACACACACACACACACACACACAAAGTTCCATTTATAAATAAGTTTAGATAAGTTGTTTTTTTTTTTCACAGTTTTATGGTCACTTGTTCTCTGTTCTTTTTGTAGGTTTCCGTTGCCATCTGGAATATTAACTCCTGCTCTGAATACAGCAAAAATCCGAAGAAGGATGGAAAGTGTAAGATCAAAATATCGCGGTAAGGATATCAAATCATTGTACATAAGTTAATTTGGAATAATTTTTTATCATTATTAATTTGTTTTATCTCATTTTACGGCCACTTATTCTCGACCTTTCGTAGATATCTGTTACATTCCGGAATGTGAATCTTGCTTTGAATACAACAAATACCAGAAGAAGGTCCTGAAGTATAAGATGGAAACGTTCTGAAAAAGCCAAAGGTTAAAAGAAAAAAATTCAATTCAGCCCAAATACAATAAAGATAACGCTTCCTCGAACAAAAGTCAATTTTAATCGGATTATAACACTCACACTTATGCTGCAGACTAGATAGATATGCTGAATTCGTTTAAAATGATTCATTTTCTTACCTTCAATCTCTCTCTTAAGGATACGATTTTTGTGTGGATTACCCTTGTAGGCAATGAGCTTCTCCACTGATTAACAAATTAAAGAAACCTTCAATGAATTAATCAGTTCTTCTATTGAAGAATACTTATTCCACATTGTTACCAAAGTTGAAGAGATATAGAGTGTGAGATAATTAAAAAAGAAAATAAGTTTAAGACATGTGACCATTGTGGGATAAATTTGCTTTAACGTAATGAAGAGTTTTGATAGAATTTATTGACTGATCGAAAAGATACAGTGATTGTTTTCAACTCGGAATACGGAGAGAGAGAGAGAGAGAGAGAGAGAGAGAGAGAGAGAGAGAGGAGGAGGAAGGAGCAAAAAGAAAAAGAGAACTACATGAGTAATAGATATACCTCGCTTTTTTTTTTTAAATCATTTCACCCCGGGCAAGGCGTAAATGCCACTGATGTGCGGGGGGCTACATAACTGAAAAAAAATTAATTAGAGGAGGGAGAAGAGGATTGCAAACCAATTAGAAAGAAACAATAAAAAGATGAAAATGCCGGTGTGATGACAGTTGCAAGGGGGGGGGGGAGAAAGGGAAGGATATACGGGGTGGGGGAAGGGCTAGAGTCGAGCGGTTAGTAGATGAGTATTGACATTGCATTTAAATTTCTGGCGGTTGTAGCCGTCAGGAAAGCAAGAATATGGGAGCGAGTTCCACAGGCAGGCTTGGAAAGAACCTCCTATCTGTGTAAGAAATGATTCGTAAAATTGAATACTTCCAAACTGAAGCCGCTCTCCTTTAACTAACATAGTGAAGCTTTCCTGCCTTCCATCAGTATGGATTATTCTAGTCAAACTGCAAGCAATACAGCGCGCCTCGTCGGCCTCAATTTCTCAGCCAATCTCAAGTGGAATGACTATCTCGAATCAACAGCTACATCTACTGCTAAGAAGGTTGGGTCACTGTGGCAAGCCAGAAAGTATTTCTCATTAGAATCCATTTTGCACATTTATAAGTCTACCATTTGTTCGTACATTGTATACTATTGTCATATCTGGTCGAGTGCTCATGCTATTCACCTCGGGGTTCTCGACAAAATCCAAAGGAGGATCAGTAATGAAATCGATCCAGATAAAGCAGCTTGTCTTCAGTCACTTTCTCACCGATGACTTCCTTCTGTCTTTTCTACGAACATTTTCACGGCTTCTGCTTAGACGAGCTTCACTCCCTGGTGCCCCACCCTCCTGAATTTACTCGTGCTAAGAGATTAGCGGTAGACAGAGGTGCGAAGTAGTCAGTCAGTTAAGTGCCATACGTGAAGGGACTACAAATAAACTTTAAGAAAACTGAGTGCATGGTCATCAGCAAAAGATACAACCCAAAATGCCAAATACAGGTGGGGGATAACAATCAAATAAGTCCAAGAATTTAAGTACCTAGGAAGTGTTCTAACAGGAGATGGAAAGTGCGACACGGAGATCCGAAGGCGAATTGGCATGGCAAAGGACGCGTTCCAGAAGATGAGCAAAATGCTAACACACAGGAAGATCTCAATAGAAACGAAGAAAAGAGTGCTAGACTGCTACGTGATGTCAGTTCTTCAATACGGCTGTGAATGCTGGACAATATCATCGAAAATGAGGACAAAACTGGAAGCGGTCGAAATGTGGTTCTACAGAAGGATGCTACGGATATCGTGGACTGAGCATACAAGCAACGACGAAGTGTTAGAAAGAATGGCAACAAAAAGGAAATTGATGCTGAGACAACTGAAGTTCCTGGGACATGCAATGAGGAAGGAGAGCCTGGAGAACCTGATACTGACTGGACAGATAGAAGGAAGGAGAGACAGAGGAAGGCAGCGGATAACATATTTGCAGGGTCTGATCAGGTGGATGACGGAACGGGGGTTGCCAGGAGCAACAGGAGGAAACATACTAAGAGCCACAAGGGATAGGGAGACGTGGAGATCCATGATCGCCTACGTCCTGAAGGGACATGGCACATAGAAGAAGAAGAAGAGATTAGCAACTAGGTTCCACTTGTTTACTATCAAAATAGGCAAATTTAACCTCCAGTTCTACACCTCAGTTTCTTCTTTAGTAATTTGCGTCTGTGGAACTCCGTTTAGCATATTTGCTTCTTTGAAAGCTAAAACTCCAAATATTTAAGTGCATTGTCAATTGTCATTTATCTCCTAACTTCCATATTTCTCTTATCATTTATTTTAACCCCTACTATATTCTTTTGTTTTTCATTCTTTTCTCATTGTAACTCCTTGCGCACCAGTGACTGCCTTTCTTGGGGCAAAACTATCATAAAAAATAAATAAATCTGCTAAAAGAATAAAAATATACATCATGGCAGCTGAAAAGTCAGCCTTATTAAAAAATAGAGTAACCCAAAACCGTGAAACATATGTGCTATTCTGCATACTTAAACCGCAGTTTATAGACGTTTCTTGAGTTGAATTAACCCTGTCAAAAGTGTTCCGATATTTGGTCAGTAAAAACTGGTCTTGTTTAGTTGGGAGGGCTTCGAACTTTACAGAAAAAGAAAGCTTGTGCAAAAAAACAAAAAACAAAAAACAAAAAACAAAAAAGATCGATGATGATCTTTCACTTTAATATCTTTACTATTATCTTTCACTATAATAGAAACGTCAAAACAATGTATTTTATGGATATTTTTTATTTATATGAAAACCAAATCAGAAATAATACATGGTAAAACTAAGCGGTAACGATTATTATATCAACAGAAAGCGGTCATGATTGTCTATCTATCTAGATAGCTCGCTAGCTATCCTGTTCACTGTTCATATCTATATATCTATCTATCTATCTATCTATCTATCTATCTATCTATCTATCTATCTATCTATCTATCACTATCTATCCTGTTCATTTCTATCTATCTATCTATCTATCTATCTATCTATCTATCCTGTTCACTGTTCATATCTATCTATCTATCTATCTATCTATCTATCTATCTATCTATCTATCTATCTATCTATCTATCTATCCTGTTCACTGTTCATATCTATCTGTCTATCTATCTATCCTGTTCACTGTTCATATCTATCTATCTATCTGTCTATCTATCTATCCTGTTCACTGTTCATATCTATCTATCTATCTATCTATCTATCTATCTATCTATCTATCTATCTATCTATCTGTTCACTGTTCATATCTATCTATCTGGCTATCTATCTATCCTGTTCACTGTTCATATCTATCTATCTATCTATCTATCTATCTATCTATCTATCTATCTATCTATCTATCTATCGTTCACTGTTCATATCTATCTATCTATCTATCTATCTATCTATCTATCTATCTATCTATCTATCTATCTATCTATCTATCTGTTCACTGTTCATATCTATCTGTCTATCTATCTATCCTGTTCACTGTTCATATCTATCTATCTATCTGTCTATCTATCTATCCTGTTCACTGTTCATATCTATCTATCTATCTATCTATCTATCTATCTATCTATCTATCTATCTGTTCACTGTTCATATCTATCTATCTGTCTATCTATCTATCCTGTTCACTGTTCATATCTATCTATCTATCTATCTATCTATCTATCTATCTATCTATCTATCTATCTATCTATCTATATATCTAGCTAGCTAGCTAGCTAGCTAGCTATCTGTCTAGCCTTTTCACTGTTCAGATCTTTCTATCTGTTCAGATCTATCAATATTGATCTAAACGCTCTAATCGAACTATTTGACTAATGCACTGATCCCTATCTTATGCACACAGAAGCATAAACCCACCCACCCAAATACAGAGTGGTCAAAATGTAGGTAGGCAGTAAATGGGTTCAAGTCAGGTAAATACATTAGGCAAATTCCTTAGTTTAGTTATATCTCCTTTTAGTTTTTCTGGAAGGTGTCAAATTGTTCATGAAATTTTATGTTTCCTACTAAACCTTTCTCGAAATAATTTTCAGAAAATGTTTCATCAAGATACTCAGGGACTGCTTTTGAATAATGTGGTTGGGCCTCTTCTTGTTTGAAATAAAGTTAATGTGAATTTGGCTGTCGTTTCACCTATTTTTGGACCACCCTGTATATACGATTTTAAAACAAACAATGTCCCGCGCAACATAAGGAATTAGATGACTTCTAGAAAGATTTAGTAGAAAAAATATAATTTCATGAACAATTAGACACCTTGCAGAAAAACTAAAAGGAGATATAACTAAAATAACTAAAATAAGGAAGTTACCTAATGTGTTTACTGTGGCGCAGAAAACGAGAAATTAATAGGAATTAAGCCACCAAATAGATAATAAACTACACCATAACATTACCAAAATATAGTAAGTAATATTGGCTGGCCATTTATTCGTCTACCAGGGCGGCTAGCTAATCCCCATTGCAGACGCCTGCTCAAGCACACTTGTGTTTGTTCAAAACCCACAGATATTTATACTGTAACCATGTTGAGCGGACTTTAGTAACAGTTTCTGCGAGAGAGCGGGAACAACAGTCTGAACAATGCCGAGACGCTCAAAACATCGGTCACGATGACTTGTGACTTCGAGCTAACACAACCATCGACGACTCCTTAAAGGAAGCCGTCTATCCAATTTCACTCACAAGGATTAGGTCAACCCGTGGTACCGTTTTCAAGCACTTTCCAGGCCGATAACATCAAAAAGTCACCTTTCTGACAAATTGGCTATGGTGAGATTCGAACCCTGGCTTGATGGTCAGAAAGCGAACGTTCTAACCACTCGCCCACTAAACTAAAAATATACTGAAAAGCAATAGCAATAACAGAATACGATATGAATATGGAGGCGAAAACAATCGCTTAAACACTAGACATAGATGACCGAATAAATTGCATTTCTAAATCACAAGTATTTATCACACTGAAAGACGACAAAGAAAATCTCAGAACAAACTCAACAATCAGACTCAGAAACTCAACCAAAAGCGATCTATATAAAATAATTAATATAATACGAGAAATATAATTCAAGACTAAAGAAGTTGTTACGAGTAAATCAACGGAAAGCCACAAAAAACTTATTCTGCAACCTTAAATAGAAACATATTTGAGAATTTATACAAATATATATAAAAGCTTTTTTTTAATCATTTTCTTAACAAAACACATTCTGGTTAAGGCCGTCTCTTTAGCCCAAGAACAAATAAAAATAAACACAAACGAAATAAAATCATTACATTCTCTCAAAAATCACTATTGTTTGACATCGAAGACACGTGAATAGATAAAGCAGAAACGTTTGACATTATAGTGGGAAACTTTGATGGTGCAGACACTAGTCAGCATATAAACTGTTTGTGTAAATTTACTACACGAGCCAAGTAAAATTATTGATATGAATCTACAATGATGGCAGCTTCATGACCTTAAGAAACTGTAACAGACAAAAGTAGAAAAAAACAATCATCAAAAGTTTCAATATGGGATACTTATCTGGCACTTATCTGGCAATTATCTGGCAATTATCATTTCTCAGTTGTGGCTCGGGCAGAGTGCGACTCAGTTTTGTCTCTGTTCAAGAACATATACGCAGCCGAGAAAAATATAATACTGTGAAGTTCCGGGTTCCGGAGAATAGATACCCGAGGCTGTACCATCCTATTGTACTAGAAAGATGGATTAGTGGCCGCTACCGAGGCAATTGCAACTGACTTTGTGTCACATCCCGTCTCAGTGGGAAGGCCAGGTAAATAGCATACGGAATTTTTAAAAGAAGTATATTTCCCAGATATCACATTCAGTCTAAGAAAAGGTACTTATCCACCATGTAGAAAACCACTTTTTATACACACATCTTCTAACCACCCCATCATAAAGCAGATCTCGCAGTCAATTAACTGTGAGTTATCTCATAATCGTTCTAGTGCAATCATCTTCAACGAAGCCAATAAAGATTTTGAAATTTTCGACAGCAGTAATATACACACCATAAAAAAGCCACCATAAAGTGAAGCTAACCCACCGCATAGCAAAAATATAAAAACAAACGTAATCAAAATATTACTTAAGCTCTTACAAAAGCACTCTCCGTAATATATTAAACTAAAACAGTAAAAATCAGCTACAGTTGCACCGGGAACAGAACACAAACAATAAAAATACAGTACAAGAAAATAACCATCAAACAATCTGTACCAATAAAACTCACGCGTAACTGAAGAGTATAGAACGATGGTCATTAAAAACGGAACTTGCTTACAGACCAATGATATCTGCTTGCTCGTGATATGAATATCCTGACATTGTTAAACGGAACACCTCTCAGTTTACTCACTACTAAGCACATTAAACGTTAAAAACATACTAGCCATAAATGTACATGAATGACAAATGTAACCTAGTCTACCTCACAATACTGCGCCATCTACTGTAAACTTTCTTTAAACTTAATATTGGGTGGCCCGGAAAAATATGTTGATATTTAGTCGTTCATTTTCTAATCTGTTATAACACCTCAAATTTTTCGACAGACAAAATATGCCTACATTTTCGATTAGAGCACACTTCAAACTATCTCTTGTGAAAGAAAGTTTAACCCTCTAGTATTTCCCTATAAGGAAACATTTGGTATTTCCCTATAAGGAAACATTTGGTATTCATTGACTGAGCAGTCAGTACTGCTTTCATTTGAAATTTATAAAATATTCCTCTTAAAAAATTTTTCAGGAAAATATTTCTTTCAAGGCTTGTTTTCATACTGTATCAAATATGATACGAATGGCCCTAGAAGGTTAATAATATAATATGATTAAGTCTTCTACTTGTCATAAAGTGGGGGATCAGTTCTATATTGTTATGAAGTAATAAACAGATCCCCCACTAATTACTACTTAACCCTCTAGGGCTATTCGTATCATATTTGATACAGTATTTCCCTATAAGGAAACATTTGGTATTTCCCTATAAGGAAACATTTGGTATTCATTGACTGAGCAGTCAGTACTGCTTTCATTTGAAATTTATAAAATATTTCTCTTAAAAAATTTTTCAGGAATATATTTCTTTCAAGGCTTGTTTTCATACTGTATCAAATATGATACGAATGGCCCTAGAGGGTTAATAATATAATATGATTAAGGCTTCTACTTGTCATAAAGTGGGGGATCAGTTCTATATTGTTATGAAGTAATAAACAGATCCCCCACTAATTACTACTTAACCCTCTAGGGCCATTTGTATCATATTTGATACAGTATTTCTCTATAAGGAAACATTTAGTATTTCCCTATAAGGAAACATTTGGTATTCATTGACTAAGCAGTCAGTACTGCTTTCATTTGAAATTTATAAAATATTTCTCTTAAAAATTTTTCAGGAAACTATTTCTTTCAAGGCTTGTTTTCATACTGTATCAAATATGATACGAATGGCCCTAGAGGGTTAATAATATAATATGATTAAGGCTTCTACTTGTCATAAAGTGGGGGATCAGTTCTATATTGTTATGAAGTAATAAACAGATCCCCCACTAATTACTACTTAACCCTCTAGGGCCATTTGTATCATATTTGATACAGTATTTCCCTATAAGGAAACATTTAGTATTTCCCTATAAGGAAACATTTGGTATTCATTGACTGAGCAGTCAGTACTGCTTTCATTTGAAATTTATAAAATATTTCTCTTAAAAATTTTTCAGGAAACTATTTCTTTCAAGGCTTGTTTTCATACTGTATCAAATATGATACGAATGGCCCTAGAGGGTTAAAATTACTTAATTCTTGTCAATTTTGCATCGCTATGAAAATGAAAGATTTTTTTTTAGATACTTGATGCCTTTTTCATTACCGTAATGCCAAAAATACCCCGCAATTAACAAAAAAGATATGTGTTGTGTACGGGGAAGGCGCATTAGTTACAGAATTGTACGGAAGTGGTTCGCTAAGTTTAGAGTTGGTGATTGTAGCCTTATTGAGGAAGAATGCTCAAGCAGACCCCCATCACTACATATGACGACCAAATCAGGACATAGATTGAAAATAACCCAAATAACACAACGCGGGTATTGGCAGAAACACTAAATTTATCATAATACACCATCCATGAGCACTAAGTGAAGATCGGGTAATGAAATCGTTATATGATCTGAGTGAAAAAAAAAAATTTTGGATCGCATTTCTATCTGTGATTTGCTGTATAAACGCAATGAAAATGAATCGTTTTTAAGCAAATTATGAGGGGGTGAATAGAAATAGGAAGTTTACAAAATTTGTTCCGCGATAAAGATCCTGGGGTAAGCGACATGAGCCAATTTTCAGTCAGTTATGTAAGTGCCATACGTGACACACGCTTCGGCGATCATGTCCCGAAAGAGACATGACTGACTGAACAAAATATTTTTCCCGCATTAGGTTGTCATTACTTCCTGCGGAAGACTGGTTGCCAGCCAAGGATATAGAATCCAATCTATCCGGCTAAATATTTAACCCATAGCTGAAGAGAGAAGAGCTATTGTATTCGTTGCATTCCACTTACGCCTTTTCTCAAGGGCATATGCGCGTAAGTGAATGCAACGAATACAACTGGAATTCGAACTCGGCTCTCCAGTTTCTTTCTGCGTTGATATCCACTGCACCACAACGCACGTATAATTTTAGCTACCTCTAATCAGGTTTTCATCCTAAGTCATGTTGTGCCTCTAGTGGGATTAAAAGGAATCTTGTACGATGAGCATTTGCCAAGTAACCAGTCAATTGCTTGTGAAAAGTACTGTTCGCAATTGGACGAATTAATAGCAGCAATTTAAGAAAAAACAGCCTGAATTGGCGAGCAGTAATCCCGATATGTAATAGTGTCAATTACGGGTCGAACGCCCCACCTGAACACTAGGCCTCCATGATTAGTTTGTTCACCATTGTGTTTGTCCAGGCTTCTAATAAAATGCAATTTCTTTTCGAGATGCAAGCATAAAAATGCCAACTCCCGATTTGTGTTTCTTAAACAATGTTGTTAATTAAGCTGACAAAACGAAATAAGACGGTCAACGAAAGAAAAAACTTAATAGTAAACGAGATTTTTAAAAAATTACTAAAATTAAATCGACAGCTAACTTGACTGACATTTAGTACCACACACACACACACAAACACACACACACACACAAACACACACACACAAACACACACACACAAACACACACACACACACAAACACACACAAACACACACACACACACAAACACACACATACACAAACACACATATACACACACACAAACACACACACAAACACACACACACACACAAACACACACACACAAACACACACACACACACAAACACACACACACAAACACACACACAAACACACACACACACACACACACACACACACACACACACACACACACACACACACACACACAAACACACACACAAACACACACACACACACACAAACACACACACACACACACACACAAACATACGTATATAGAGATTAAAAAAATAAAGAACAGACTAATAGATCTAAATCTAAACTTATTTATAAATGGAACTTTGTCCGTGTGTGTGTATGTGTGTGTCTGTCTGTCCGTGTGTGTGTGTGTGTGTGTGTGTCTGTCTGTCTGTCTGTCCGTGTGTGTCTGTGTGTGTGTGTGTGTGTGTGTGTGTGTCCGTTACCTATAGACTCCGAAACGGCTGAACCGATTTTGTTGAAAATTTACACAGTTGTACTATAAGCGTCTATCTATCTATCTATCTATCTATCTATCTATCTATCTATCTATCTATCTACATACATACATATATATCATTACGTGAGAACATGTGGAAAACTAATACAATTTAATAAATAAATAATAAATAAATAATATCTATCTATCTATCTATCTATCTATCTATCTATCTATCTATCTACATACATATATATCATTACGTGAGAACATGTGGAAAACTAATACAATTTAATAAATAAATAATAAATAAATAATATCTATCTGTCTATCTATCTATCTATCTATCTATCTATCTATCTACATACATATATATCATTACGTGAGAACATGTGGAAAACTAATACAATTTAATAAATAAATAATAAATAAATAATATCTATCTATCTATCTATCTATCTATCTATCTATCTATCTATCTATCTCAGTCTTTGTTCACATCTATCTATCTATCTATCTATCTATCTATCTATCTATCTATCTATCTATCTATCTATCTATCTCAGTCTTTGTTCACATCTATCTATCTATCTATCTATCTATCTATCTATCTATCTATCTATCTATCTATCTATCTATCTATCTACATACATATATATCATTACGTGAGAACATGTGGAAAACTAATACAATTTCGTTTTGACATTGAAAGAACGATGTCTCATCAGGTAGTTAACAATGATGATTATTAATAATAAATATATATTGCTTTGTTTGCATATTAAACATTCTTTTCGATTAATGTTTTTAAAGTTGTAGTTTTATTCTTCGTTCTTCTTCATTTAGATAGCGATTATGTTATTCCCAAACAAAAATGAATTATCCAATGAAAAGACAGAAGTTATGACGAAGTGTAACCATATTATAAAATATCTATTAGAGTCATACAACCATGGATGAAAACGTTATAATGTCTTCTAATTTAAAATTTCCCATTATGTGAGCGTTCTTAAAACAAAAACAAAAGCAAAAAAAAAAAAAAAAAAAAAAAAAAAAGAAGAAAGAAAAAAACGGTGAAATCAGTTATTGCAAATCACCTGAAGATAACACATGGTAGAAACTGGGGTCGCGAAATAACTCGTTTACAAATGAAGAATATTCAAAAGTTCTACAACATAATTGTATTGAACACTTTTTAATACAACTGTATTTAATTTTATAATGACCAAATACTAAGTAATTGACGATATATATATATATATATATATATATATATATATATATATATATATATATATATAATGATAATAATAACTACTTAGACTCTGTAAGAATGCGCTCCGTAAATTTATGCTAATATAAACTCTCGAAAAAAACCATTAAAAACAGAACCTAAATCCGTTACAATCCGGCGTACTAAGTCGTCGGATAAATGGGGAGAAAAAAAGAAACCAGCGGAACAAGAACAAACATTCAATATTCCGCAGTAAAGAAAAAAAACTCAAACGGAACCAAACACAAGAAAAAGTGCTCGATACGAAAGTACTAAAATACAATAGTAGAGCACACACACACACACACACACACACACACACACACACACACACATATATATATATAAGTAAACATGTTACGGAAATTAACGAATTTTAACGAAACTTGGTTATAAGCAACCGACAATTTGTAATAAATTATTTTGAACATTATTTTTTACCGATACTCGTATTTAAGTAGATATTCTGTTTTGAATTAAACAGTATTTTTATATTTATATCTACCGGCCTGATTATTTACGATAATTTATTTTCGTAATAAAAATTTATCGTAAATAATCAGGCCGGTAGATATAAATATAAAAATACTGTTTAATTCAAAACAGAATATCTACTTAAATACGAGTATCGGTAAAAATAATGTTCAAAATAATATATATTCATCCGCAGACAAATCTGTTCCGCAGCTCATCAGTACGATTAGACATCAGATTGCTTTTAACCCAGAATTGAAACCCGACCGAATTGGCGTCTGTCGGCGACTCTACCTCTGAGCTATGTGCGCTCGGTAGAAGGAGACAGATTTTTAGTGTGTGATATACCATGTATTCATACGCCAATAGTGAGAGTGTTCTAATTCATTACTGAATGAACGATGCTTAGGTGCTAGAGTAGCTACTGTTTTTTCAAAGTCTACCATTCTTCCAGAGTGCTCAATCAGTGTGTGAGAACGTAAATAGTCATCCGCAGACAGATCTGTTTCACCGTAATTCTCAGATATAATCTGTAGAAAGGAACAATATGACGAAAAGAATGAGACAAGTGGAAACTGTATTTAGGTTTAGCCAACGATTTCATCCAATGACGGACTCAAGGTAAAAACGGAATTAATTAATTTTAAATAAATTATCTATAAACAAACGGGTGTGCGTTGTTGTGCAATGGCTATCGGCTCAGAATGAGAAATCGGAGAGCAGAGTTCGAACTCCAGTTGAATTCGTTGCATTCACTTACACGAAAAAAAAAACTTAGGATAGGTATTAATCCATCTCTTCTCCCTCCAGCTATGGATAACAGGACATATTGTGTTATAGCTATGGTTGGCAACTAATCTATCGAAGAAAGTAATGGCAACCTACTGCAGAAAAATCTTCTGACTAATCAATCTTGTCTCGAAAGAGATATGATCGCCCAAACGTCTATCGCGTATGCCACTTAACTGACTGAGTGATAATGGTTTTGGAAATGGTTGTGACTATATATATATATATATATATATATATTAGTGATCTACATACAAGCCTGTTTTGGTGTATCACAGCTCATCAGTGTGGCTAGACACATCCACTTGCTTCCAGCCTGGATCAAAACTCAACCAATTTGGTGTCAGTCGGAGTCCTTACTCTCTAAGCCATAGGCGCATGGAATGAGAGATGGGAAATTTAAGCGTGTTATATATATGCTATGTATGCTCTGGTTTGACAATTTTCATATATAATTATGGTTTGGCTGCTTTCATATATATATATATATATATATATATATATATATATATATATATATATATAATTGAAATACTTTAATCCAAAACGGAAAAGTAGGGAGGTAAATCCCAAAAACCTGATCCTAATTAGTATTAAAATTTTATTATTGAAAAGATGATACAGGAGGAGAGCTCAATGTAATTAAAATTACAGAGCTAATATAAAATAAAATAAATTTTCAATATTCAAAAATGTTGAATGAACATTTCAATATGAAATCCCCAAGAGAGATTTTACATCAGTAATATTTCAAAATTTTACAACAGTAATATTTCAAAATGCAAATAAAAATAAGGGGGAATAAAAAATAAAAATAAAAAAGGAAATAAAAAATACAATAAAAATGACAGTTAAGATTTGAGAAATTTACGTCACAAAAATTTTCGGAAGTAAATCATGTCTAATTTTAGATTTTAAATAGAGTTGTAAGGGAAGAAATGGAAAATTTGGTTTCGTCTAGTTTTACAAAGGAAAGTGGGTAAGAAGTGGTGTTAAATTGAGAATAGGGTTAAACAAAACAAAAAGAGGAAGTGGGAGGTAAGAAAATAAAGACAAGGAAAGAGAAAAAAAAGAAAATAAAGGAAAAAAAAGAAAAAAAATCATATTAGAAACGCTCGATTCGTGTCAAACAAAACTATCATATATATATATATATATATATATATATATATAGCCAAACCATATAACGGTGGCAGTGCATGCAGATTGTACCAGGAGGAACAATACGTAACAGGATCATATAAACATGGATGAAAGGGTTCTAAAATATTTGAATAACTCCTCCATAATTTTGAAACATTTTTTGTTGTTTGAAAATGCGCGTTCATAAAAAATTCCTGTTCGGACGTTTAAAAATGGGAAAATCAGTTATTGCAAAGCGCCTGAAGGTACCGAACGGTTGAATCCTAGGTTGCGGAAAAAATTCACTGAATTTAGGTGGGAAAGAGAGAGTCCTGAAGAGAAGATGACACAAGATCTGGATGACCTGCAACAGCCGCCACCGAAGAAAACATTGATCGTGTTCACCATATGGTGATGGACTATAAAAAATAAAGCCAATGATATAAACATATTCATATTCTGCGCAATGATCTTGGTGGGTTATCAAACGCCGCACCAATCTAACCAAAACAAGGGAAAATCTGACATTGTTTGAGGCAGATCCAGCTTGTTTCTTTGAATCTTTCCAAAACGAAAATGAGTGTTGTGATCATCACTTTGAATCAATGTCAAAGAGGAATTCCATGTAGTGGATGAAGCTCAAGGTCGTTTCATCTGTAGGGAAGGAGATTGCTCCAGTTCTTTGCGAGGCAAAAGACATTGTGTTTATTGACTATCAAAAAAAGCCACAACATCAATGGAGAGTACTATTCTATCTTGCTGAGGTAGTAGGTAGTAGCGGAAGGCTATCAAGACTAAACGTTGAAGAAAACTAAGGAAAGCGGTCTTGTTTTACTCAGGACAATTACATCACACAAGTCCTTGATTTCAATGGCTGCTGTGCATCATGTGGGTTTGAACTGGTTGATCACCCTTCCAATTCTCTTCTCATCTCTCATCTGACTCTCATCTGTAACCCATCAGGAAAAAAAATTACTTGGCTGGGAACCAGTATCGTAGTTACTATAGCGTCATACCCACTGTTTATGACTTTTTTTTTTACCAACAGGGTGAATGCATCTGATCCAAGCAGTACAAGACCGATGAAAAGAGATTTGGAAACCAGTGAATATGCAGAAAAATAAACCTCATTTGTTTACATTTCATGAGTATATCTTGAACTTTTGAACTTTTCAACCGATTCCCGTAGCTGTATGAATTACATAAACGACTTTCGTTACGGCGCTCATATGGTAAGGTCAGTCAGTTAAGTGCCATACGTGCTACACGCTTTGGGTGATCATGTCTCGAAAGAGACATGACTGACTGAGCAGAAGATTATTCCGCAGTGGGTTGCCATTGCTTTCTGCGGTAGACTGGTTGCCAGCCAAGGCTATAGAACCCAATTTGTCCTATTATTTAACACATAACTAGAGGGAAGAGACGGATTAATACCTTAAGGTAGGTTTCTGAAAATGTAAGGCGCGAGTTCAGATCTCGCTGCCCGTTCATTATCCATAGAGTGTTTCAGGTTCATAAAATAACTACCTAAAATTTGCAAAAAAATCGGGTGCAACGACAAAAATAAAAAGCAAAATAAGAATAAAAAGAAACAGATCTAGTTTTACTGAAACGAAATCCTTCATAAATTAAACCTCTGACGCATTTTAGAGTTAGTCTCCTGTTTCTCTGTCAGTTAACTTCCCAGGCTCCTCCGGGTCTCTCAAGAACAATGATCCTCGTTCGTAACATAGAATCAATACGGCGAGCTGTCGTTCGCACGGTAACCGGAGCAATGACGTGTGAGCTAAAGTGCAAAATCCAAACGCGATCTAGCGAGGAGAATTTGATACAAATTAAAAGTTTTCCGGTATCAGTTTCCCTGTAGCTCCGATTATTTCAGATGAGTAACCCTAACATATTTTCCTTCGGGTAGCGAGCGCGATGATGCTTAGATCAAAACCTTTCGTTTCTGTGTTTCCTTTTCTTTTCAAATCTGCTTGCTGCTAAACACGATCACTGATCATTATAGAAGGTGATTCGGCTTTGTAAACGAATGTCCTGGCTTTATCTTCTCCCGATTGAGACATTGTCTTAATAAATTTTGCTTCTTAAACATTGGTCTTTGGATCTGTGATGTTCGTTACAGCTGAACGCGCAAACAGAATGTATATAGAATATCATTGTGAGGATACTCTTAATTAAGCATGCCTGATCAGGTTATATAAACATGCACGTCATCCTGGCTGGTCGGTTTGCAAGCTTGGAACACTCGAAAGGCGGCAATCTGTGATAGAAGGGAAACTACAAGAACTCATTTGCCATTACTTTCTGCGGTAGACTGGTTGTCAACCAAGGCGATAGAACCCAATCAGTTCTACTATATAATGAGCGGACAGCGAGATAATGAGCGGGCAGCGAGATCTGAACTCGCGCCTTACATTTTCAGAAATCTACCTTAAGGTATTAATCCGTCTCTTCCCTCTAGTTATGGGTTAAATAATAGGACAAATTGGGTCCTATAGCCTTGGCTGGCAACCAGTCTACCGCAGAAAGCAATGGCAACCTACTGCGGAATAATCTTCTGCCCAGTCAGTCATGTCTCTTTCGAGACATGATCGCCCAAAGCGTGTATCACGTATGACATTTAACAGACTGACCTTACCATATGAGTGCTGTAACGAAAGTTTTAAGTCGTTTACGTAATTCATACAGCTACGGGGATCGGCTAAAAAGTTCAAAAGTTCAAGATACACAAATGTAAACAAATGAGATATTAAGTGCCAGATGTGATACACGCCTAGGCAATCATGTCCCTCTAGAGACATGACTGATTGGGCAGAAGATTTTCCCGCAGTAGGTTGCCATTACATTCTGTGGTAGATCGGTTGTCAGCCAAGGCTATGGAACCCAATCTGTCCTCTTATTTAACTTATAACTGGAGGAAAGAGGCCGATTAATACCTTTCTCAAGGGTATTTGCGCGTAAGTGAATGCAAGGAATTCAACTGGAATTCGAACTCGCCTCCCCAATTTCTCGTTCCGAGCCGATATCCACTGCACCACATACAGATACCAAATTCAAACAAATGCAACAATAACTGAAAAGTGTTGTAACAAAGATGAAAAATACAGCTCTGAAATTCGAAGGCTCACTGGGACAGAGAAATATGCCTTCCTAAAGCTAAGCAAAATATAAAGAAACAGAGAAAACTTCGTGAGAAACGAAGGAAAGAGTACTAGACCGTTATGCAGTATCGGTATTTCTATATGGCAGGGAATGCTCGACAATCTTCTCAAATAATAATAAACGACTTCAAGGCTGGCCATTAGATAAAATAACTTTCTTTCTTTTGTTAACTGGCCATAAGCATGTGTGAAGGCATTGGTTAGACTTTTTGAAATTTTAGTAAGTCATGATTTTGTATTTATTTATGCTTAATTTTAAGTTTTTTATTTTTTATTTTGCTGTCCTTTTTTTTATTTCTTTGATTGGACTTTAACTAAGTTAAAACTTAGTTAACTCACCATTCTGAACATTTTTTTTTCGTAACATAGAATTAACTATCGCCCGGTTAACACTCCACCCATGACTATTGAACAGGTGAAGTGGCTCATCCCTTGTCCCTGTTTAGGATGTTGTTTCTGGCTTTCCACCCACGTCTATTGAACAGTTGAAGAGGCTCATCTCTTGTTCCCTGCTTAGGATGTGGTTTCAGGCTTTCTCTTCTCCATTCTTTTCACGCTCTTATTTTTTTCCTCTCCTCAATTGGAGTAGATAGACTAAACTATCGCCAGGTTCACACTCCACCCACGTCTATTGAACAGGTGTAGAGGCTCATCCCTTGTTCCTGTTTAGGATGTGGTTTCAGGCTTTCTCTTCTCCATTCTTTTCACTCTCTTATTTTTTCCTCTCCTCAATTGGAGTAGATAGACTAAACTATCGCCAGGTTCACACTCCACCCACGTCTATTGAACAGGTGTAGAGGCTCATCCCTTGTTCCCTGTTTAGGATGTGGTTTCCGGCTTTCTCTTCTCCATTCTTTTCACTCTCTTATTTTTTTCCTCTCCTCAATTGGAGTAGATAGACTAAACTATCGCCAGGTTCACACTCCACCCACGTCTATTGAACAGGTGTAGAGGCTCATCCCTTGTTCCCTGTTTAGGATGTGGTTTCCGGCTTTCTCTTCTCCATTCTTTTCACTCTCTTATTTTTTTCCTCTCCTCAATTGGAGTAGATAGACTAAACTATCGCCAGGTTCACACTCCACCCACGTCTATTGAACAGGTGTAGAGGCTCATCCCTTGTTCCTGTTTAGGATGTGGTTTCAGGCTTTCTCTTCTCCATTCTTTTCACTCTCTTATTTTTTTCCTCTCCTCAATTGGAGTAGATAGACTAAACTATCGCCAGGTTCACACTCCACCCACGTCTATTGAACAGGTGTAGAGGCTCATCCCTTGTTCCCTGTTTAGGATGTGGTTTCCGGCTTTCTCTTCTCCATTCTTTTCACTCTCTTATTTTTTTCCTCTCCTCAATTGGAGTAGATAGACTAAACTATCGCCAGGTTCACACTCCACCCACGTCTATTGAACAGGTGTAGAGGCTCATCCCTTGTTCCCTGTTTAGGATGTGGTTTCCGGCTTTCTCTTCTCCATTCTTTTCACTCTCTTATTTTTTTCCTCTCCTCAATTGGAGTAGATAGACTAAACTATCGCCAGGTTCACACTCCATCCACGTCTATTGAACAGGTGTAGTGGCTCATCCCTTGTTGCCTGTTTCGGATGTGGTTCCCGGCTTTCTCTTTTCCAATCTTTTCATTCTTACTTAGCCCCCTGCGCTTCAGTGGCATTACCGCCTTGCTTGGGGTGATATGATTAAAAAAAAAAAAACCCAAAAAACTACGGTATAAAAGTATGTGCGTTGTGGTGCAGTGGATATCGATTCGGAATTACAAATCGAGGAGCCGAGTTCGAATTCCAGTTGAATTCATGGCATTCACTTACGAACAAATACCCTTGGGAAAGGTATTAACCCGTCTCTTCTCTCCAGTTATGGGTTAAATTGTAGGACATATTGGTTTTTATAGTCTTGGCTGGGAATCAGTCTACCGCAGAATCAATGGCAACCTACTGTGGAATAATCTTCTGCCCTCTCTTGAGACATGATCTCCCAAAGGTTGTATCACATATGGAACTTAACTGACTGACTACGGTGTATAATTTCACTCAGAATTGTATTTTACATTGATGAAATAATTGTTTGATGGAACAATAGAGCACCGGTGGAATTTAACAGCAAATTAGTATTGTTTTGAAAGTCAGGAGTGCGAAAACCCAAGTGACAGGCGAAAATTTGTTTTGATAAACAGCGTAGTCAAAGTCAGAGAATGTAAACTCGGAATTAATAAGCATATGCATAACGGAAACTGATGTGTCAAACGGATCTCGCCTATAAAAAGACAGGTGAGAGAGAGGTTCAGAGACAGATCGGAAGACAGACGAATCAGGGGAAAGATGAAAAGGAGAAGGGAATAGAGACAAAACCAGCAGTCAACTGCCCTCCTGTGCGTGCGTGCCTACCTCGATCAATATCCTATTCCACTCTAAGTCACCGAAGAAAAAAAAAGAATAAAAATATAAGTGTATATTTTTATTTAAACATGTTTTCGTTTTTCATCATTTGTTGGCCAACACGATCATTTTGGGTTGCAGATTATATATACCAGAAGTATATATATGTATATACCAGATTATATATACCAGAAGAGTATATAACATACCATGGACTGAACATGTGAGCAAAATGAAGTTTGATCGAAAATAGAAATAAAAATGGAAACTTATCAGAAAAGAGAAGTTGAAATTTCTCGGGTAAAAAATGAAGAAAGGGGGCTTGGAAAAACTGATGCTCACAAGACATACTGAAGGCAAAAAAACTGAAGAAGACATAAACTACCTGACGTGCTTGAGTAAACGAATGCCAGAACATGAAAGATAGCAAAAAGACAAAATTTAAAAGTGTTAGAAAGGACAAGAAATTGTGGAGAGGCATCATCGCACACCTCCTAAAGAAATGTAATACATAGAAAAAAAAAAGAATTATAATATGAATTTATATGACAATTTAATATACTCAGTGAGCAGGGTTCATGTTGATTCCCCAGTAAGGAAATTAGAAAAAAACAAACACAAAAAGTGTACTCCAGCAGCTATGAACTAATCAAGTGATCAAAGATAATAGATACCGTGTAAAAGAGATTCTTCTTGTATGTTCCGTGCAACTACAGTATGTAGATAAACATGGCTCTCTACAACGTCTTACCATTTGTAGTTCTTAGGTTTATCTTTTCATAGTCCCTTTCGTTTTCTGTTCTGCTATAAGCTTGTTATGCATTCTACTCATCGTTTTCCCTTTGTTTCTCTTTCCTTTATGTCCTGTGTTTGTCAAATTCTACTTTTCTCTTTTGTCTTAAGTGTCTTAACAATGACGACCATGGGATAATGATGTTAGGAACAGAAAATTAAATCAAATCACAATAGCCAGTGTGGATTTAACTATTCGCTTTACAGATATGTGTTTTAAACATTTGCCACATTCATTTATTTTATTTCTATAATTGTTTAATCCCAATCAAGGCAGAACTGCCACTGGTGCGCAGAGGTCACACACACACACACACACACACACACACACACACACACACACACACACACACACACACACACACACACACACACAGAGGATATCGGGGATACCGACAAAAGGACAGGACTTAGGGAAGTAGTTAGAACTTACGGAGGTGGATGGGTGGTATTTAGGGAGGTAGAGGATGGTAATTGATGTTACATTTAAACTTTTGAAGATTGTAGCAATTAGGGAAGCAAGTATACGGCAGGGAGTTTCACGGGCGGGATGTGCGAAGAAAAAGAAAGCTGATACGGTAGAAATGGCGGTTACATTTTACTATTTTGATGGTAAAAGAGTGCAAACTTGATGTCAGTCTATAAGCACGAGTTAGTTTATGTCATCGAGGCACCAGGAAAAGAAGCTGGTCAGAGCAGATGCCGTGAAAACATTTGTAGAAAAGACAGAGAGAGGCCACATACCATCGGTGAAAATGTGGCTGAAGTCGAGATGCAAATCATCCATTGGATTCTGTCAAAAATATCGAGATGAATAACAGGAGCACCAGACCAGATATGGCAAGAATAATGAACGGAGAAATGATAGATTTATAAATGTCATATAATTATTAAGTTGTTGCAAACGTTTCTAGCATGTTTTTGAATATATATGTATATAAAAGAAAGAACATTAAAGTCAACACTCAGGGGGCAACAGATTGCGCTTAGCATGAAACAGTCTGTCGCCCCTGTTCATTCTTTTATATTTACATACGCTCTAGCTCTTATATTGAGCACTTTATTCTATGAATATAGCACACCTTAAAACTATATATATATATCTTCTGTCTCACTAACTTACATACTCTCTCATGCTTTTCTACATCCACCGCACTCTCATCAGTACTCTCTTCCCTTTCGCACTCTCTTCCTAACACCTCCTGCAACCTCTCACTCCTCATAACATTCCTCCTCGTACACCCCACTCTCATCAGTAATCTCTTTCCTCTCCTACCCTCTTCCTGACACCCACTGCAACCTCTCACTCCTCAACATTCCTCCTATGTTACCCCCTGCACAACAGTGGCAGTAAAATGCCTTGCTTGGGGCGACAGGATTATAATATCTCTCTCTCTCTCTCTCTCTCTCTATATATATATATATATATATATATATATATATATAAACACATGGTTTCTGCTAGTAAGATCAAAATACATTCTGTGTATCACTTAATTTTTCTTATATATATACTAGCAGTATAGCTCGACGTAGCTCGGATGTAATGAAAGCCTTAAAACTAATCCATGGTCCTGGAGCTCTGACTCTTTGGACATTGGCACGAAAGACTAAAAAGCAATAGTTGTTTCCAGTTAAAGCGAAATCGTAGACTGAAAGAAAAATGAATGGATGTAAGTCAAATTTTGATTTCCTGGTATCGATATCAAATAATTTTTTTCGTTGCAAACTGAATTTTGAAGGCTAAATAAGTCCGCTGAGTAAATGGTATCATGGCTGAGACTAAGAACTACAATTATACCTACTTAGAGCCAAACCCGAAGCAAAAACTAAAATAAAAGAGCTGAAAAAATACATACATACAGGCAGATAAACAAATACAGACACAAACATCTTGCCTTATATATACATATATTATTGATTTTCTGCACTATTGTAAGAACTGCAACCTTGAAACTTCTGAATATCGTTTCTTATGTCTTTGTCTATGAGTGTATCAAATTTGATTAAAATCAGACCATTCCTTCTATAAGTCGATTCTTTCCATTATCGATTTTCGATATTTATCGGGGGTACCTCGACACAAAACCTAGCTAAGAACACTCGCAGACGCTTATAGTACAACTGTGTAAATTTTCAAGAAAATCGGTTCAGCCGTTTCGGAGTCTATAGGTAACGGACACACACACTCTCGGTGACCGGCGTGTTTATACACCGCATATATATATATATATATATATAACACGCTAAAATTTACCCTCTCTCATTTTATGCGCCTATGGAAGTAGAGTCGAATTTCGATCCCGGCTGGAAATAAGTGAATGTCCAGCCACACTGATGAGCTGTGATACAGCGAAACAGGCTTGCACATGGATGACTAATATATATATACTTAAATAAAGTAGACGTCATAATGTTACTTTTCAGTTAAGTTGCGTACTGTGTTTCAAACTCGAACTGTATTTTCTTCTTTCACTAAAGATAGGTTGTCCTATTTTTGCAAAATGTCTGTTGTTTATAAATACACATGCCAAGCTTCTAGGCTCGACGTTGCTTAACTTCGCTGTCCTATAATGCTTAAATGAAAACGACACATTCTAAAGGGTATAGCACAGATTTAATAGTGAAGCTACGTCGTTATGATTCCTATAACTTAGTTACTTAACTGACCTTCTCAAAGATCAATGTTTCTACAGAGGATATAGGATATATAATGTTTTATAAAATCAGTAAAAGCAATTCTAATGCAGGAAGCGTAAGTTAACACATCACACAATAAGTTCCGGACCTGACATATAGGTGGCGCCACTAATAAAAAGAGTGCTAGATGGATTTGACATATCCATCCTCTTATATGGCAATGAATGCTGGACAATAACGAATAAGGAGAAAAGCTGCAGGCAGCTGAAATGCAGAAGAATATTTGAAATTCCAAGGACTAAGCAACAAGGAAGACTTAAAGAAAATGGCATCAGAAAGAACAAAGCATATTTTGCATGATGACATAGATAGGTAAATATTTCTGTATTTAACAAAAGATACAATAGTTGACTATAAAGTCAACTATTGTATCTTAAGATACATATAAGATTAATGATATATATATATATATATATATTTCCATCAACAACTTTATATATTATGCAAAAATAATGTGCACGAAAATATGGATGCTCGCACACATACACATACATACACATACACATATATGCACATATACACACTTACACACACATATATATATATACAGTAGCTGTATAGCTCGGGTGTAATGAAAGCTTTAAAATTAATCCATGGTCCTGGAGCTCAGACTCTTTGGACATTGACTCGAAAGACTAAAAAGCAATAGTTGTTTCCAGTTAAAGCGAAACCGTAGACTGAAAGAAAAATGAATGGATGTAAGTCAAATTTTGATTTCCTGGTATCGATATCAAATAAGTTTTTTTCGTCGTAAACTGAATTTTGAAGACTAAATAAGTCCTCTGAGTAAATGGTATCATGGCTGAGACTAAGAACTACAATTATACCAACTTAGAGCCAAAACCAAAGCAAACACTGAAATAAAAGGGCTGAAAAAATACAGACATACAGACATAAAAAGACACACACACACAAACATTTTGCCTTTTATCGCTCATTCAATGAAATGAATTAGAGCGCTCTAGCTATTGGGCGCGTATAATGATATGCGCGATAAAAAGTCTGCCTACTTCCACCGAGCGCCCATACACCAGGTGTAGAGTCGCCGACTGACGCCATTTCGGTCGGGTTTCAATCCTGGGTAAAAAAGCAATCGGAGTCTAACCGTACTGATGAGCTGTGATACAGCGAAACAGATCTGTCTGCGGATGACAATATATATATATATATATATATATATATATATATATATAGATAGATAGATATTATCGATTTTCTGCACTATTGTAAGAACGCAACCTTGAAACTTCTGAATATCGTTTCTTATGTCTTTGTCTATGGGTGTATAAAATTTGATTCAAATCGGCCCACTCCTTCTATAACCCGATTTTTTCGGTTATCGATTTTCGATATTTATCGGGGGTACCTCGACACAAAACCTAGCTAAGAACACTCGCAGACGCTTATAGTACAACTGTGTAAAGTTTCAAGAAAATCGGTTCAGCTGTTTCGGTGTCTTTAGGTAATGGACACACGCACACACATACAGACACAGTGGTAAAGTTCCATTTATAAATAAGTTTAGATATGCATAAATAATGTTCAATAAACCTATTATATTAGAGAAAGACAGATAGACTCGAACACACACACACACACACACACACACACACACACACACATATATATATATACACTTAGATAAACACATATATGCGTATAAATGAAATAACTTGTCTATTTTCCTTTAAAGTGAAAATCAATATATAACACATCACTCAATAACTTCTGAATTTCGTGTGCTGATAAAGCATTGCTTTTTGATGGGGAAAATACTGTTCAAGCAAAGCAATGATAAGTGTTATTCAGACTTTACTGCGTCGGAAACAATGCTTAAGAGGTGGTATGCTGATTTTCAGCGGTGTCGTACGGACACAAATGATGCTGAACACTCAGGTCTCTCAAAATCGACAGCTGTCTCGGAAAACACCAAAATAATCCACAAACTCACTTTGGCTAATCCATTTTGCGTAAACATTTGTCAATGAATAAGCTGTGTTCAAAGTGGGTGCCACATTTGCTTACAGTCGATCAAAAACTACAACTCGTCGACGATTCAGAGCGTTGTTGATAACTGTTTCAACGCAACATGAAGACGTTTGCGCGTAAATATGTGACAATAGATGAAACATGGAACCACCACTTCACTGCGGAGTCAAATCGGGAGTCACCTGAGTAGACAACAGCAGATGAAAGCCGTCCAAAGCGACCAAAGACGCAGACATCAGCCGACAAGGTTTTGGTCTCAGTCAATTGGGATGCGCATGGTATTTTGTTAATCGATTACCTTGAAAAAGGAAGAACCATAAATAGCGAATATTATATAGCATTATTGGTGCGTTTAAAAGAAGAAATCGCAAAAAGAAGACGGTCATAAATGATGAAGGAAAAAGTGACAACGCACCGTACTACAAGTCGATGGCAACGATGGCAAAACTGCATGAATTGCACTTCAAATTGCTTCCGCATCCACGCTATTCTCTAGATCTGGCACCCAGTGACTACTGGCTGTTTGCAGATCTCAAAAGAATGCTCCAAGGAAAGAGATTTGGTTCCAATGAAGAAGTGACATCGGAAACCGAGGTCTATTTTGATACGAAAGACAAATTGTTCTACAAAAAAATCATAAAATTTTTAGATAAGCGTTGGGATCAGTGTATCACACTAGAACGAGACTATGTTGATGAATAAAGTCGAATTTTGCCTAAAAGTTGTTTTATTAGGTAGATCTGGGATTTATTGAGTGATGTGGTATCTATCTATCTATCTATCTATCTATCTATCTATCTATCTATCTATCTATCTATCTATCTATCTATCTATCTTTCCACCGTAATGAAGCGACAAAAGAACATTTTGTTATTTACAACATTTTTCTATTTAACTATTTTTAAAATCTTTTCTTTTTTTTTCAGTTGTCTTCTTTCTAACATTTCGCTGAAGCCATTTATATTTTGACTCACCATGGGATTCGTGGAAAACGTTTCTCTGGACATGTCCCAGGTGCTTATTAAAAGAGTAGAACAGAAATTGAATTTGACAAAATAAACACTGAATTTGAACCAAATAAACAGAAAAAAAGAAAGTATCTCCTAAAAACAGGAAATTAAAATTTTAGACAGCATGCGAAGGTAAATTGTCGCCATTTTATATTTTTACTTTTGCATATGCTCATTGTTTTTTATTTTGTCGACTACACAATGTAGTAGGGTCATTTTGGACACCGTCTGTGAGTAAAAGAGCTCCATGACACAATTCACTCCACTAGAAATTCGGAAATGGCATGATCTACTGCTTGGAGTTCGCATTAACAGCTCTAATACGAACATTTCATAGTGTTTGGTGGTCAATCTGAAGACAGTGCAGGGAATTCGGAAAGAGTTGGATGATACATCCTGTCAACATCATGATGCCCGGAGTGATCCCTAGTGATGGCGACAGTATGCTTGAATCTGATGAATGATTCCTAGAGAGCCTCAAACTCAACATCCAGGCCTACATCAAGTGTTTTGAGGAGGTAGTACTGCCCTGGGTCAATAGGTTGGATGGTGGAAAACACTATGTCTGGCAACAGGACTCTGCACCATGCCACACAAGCAAGAGAACTCAGTCATGGCTGACAGACAATTTCTACGATCACATGACCCCTTACATCTTGCCAACTAACTCCACAGACTGCAACCTTCTTGATTACTTTTCATGGTGCGTAGTTTAATGAGAGACTTACAAAATTACTTCTAAAACGAAAGATGAACTGAAGGTAACGATTATGGCAGCATGAGCCAACTTAAAAAGATAGACCTCCCAGAAGAGATACAGGAGATTGTGAACTTATCTGGAAGGTGTGGTTGAAGCAAATGATGATTTTATTTCATGATGTACTGCTTGGCATTCGCACGAGAAGCTCTAATAGAAATATTTCATAGTGTTTGGGAGTCAATCTGAGGACAGTGCAGGGAATTCGGAAAGACATGCATAATAGATCCCGTCAACATCATGGGGTTTGGAGGGATCATTAGTGATGGCCTCAGACTCAACACGGATCTTTCATCAAGTGTCTTCAAGTGGTGGTGGTGCTGCTTTATTGAATGAAATTACTCTTCGGTATTTCAAGATGTTTTTGTGCAGTTTTGGTAAATATATTTGTTAAAACGAGATGTCAGTGCTAATTTCATTTTCGCAAAACTTAGACAATAATTCCTTTATAGCACCCCTTACATAGTTAGATAGACTGAAATAGATCGACAAAAAAAGAAAAGGAAAAGGAAATAAGGCAAATGTAACCGCCACTTCTACTCTAACAGTTTCTTTTACTTGAATTTCCAGTTTGAGGCACACCCTTCCGGATATTTGATTCCCGGATAACTCAAATCTCCAAAAGTTTAAATGTAACTATAGATAGATAGATAGATAGATAGATAGATAGATAGATAGATAGATAGATAGCTACCTAGCTAGAGAGATAAATAGATAGCAATTTAAACTAATTTATCTTTAATGTATTCAAATGATAATGGTCAATATTTGATATGATAGATAGATAGATAGATAGATAGATAGATAGATAGATAGATAGATAGATAAGAATAGATAGCTACCTAGCTAGAGAGATTAATAGATAGCAATTTAAACTAATTTATCTTTCATGTATTCAAATGATAATGGTCAATATTTGATATGATAGATAGATAGATAGATAGATAGATAAGAACAGATAGCTACCTAGCTAGAGAGATAAATAGATAGCAATTTAAATAAAATTATCTTTAATGTATTCAAAAAATAATGGTCAATATTTGATATGATAGATAGATAGATAGCTAGATAGATAGATAGATTGATAGATAAGAGCACATAGCTACCTAGCTAGAGAGATAAATAGATAGCAATTTAAACTAATTAATCTTTAATGTATTCAAATGATAATGGTCAATATTTGATATGATAGATAGATAGATAGATAGATAGATAGATAGATAGATAGCTAGAGAGATAAATAGATAGCAATTTAAACTAATTTATCTTTAATGTATTCAAATAATAATGGTCAATATTTGATATGATAGATAGATAGATAGATAGATAGATAGATAGATAGATAGATAGATAGATAGATAGATAAGAACATAAGTGCATAGGAAGATAATAAAGTAGATAGATAGATAAGAACAGATAGCTAGCTAGCTAGAGAGATAGAGAGAAAGCAATTTAAACTAATTTATCTTTAATGTATTCAAATGATAATGGTCAATATTTGCTATGATAGATAGATAGATAGATAAAGAACAGATAGCTACCTAGCTAGAGAGATAAATAGATAGCAATTTAAACTAATTTATCTTTAATGTATTCAAACATTAATGGTCAATATTAGATAGATAGATAGATAGATAGATAAGAATATAAGTGCAGAGGTAGATAATAAAATAGATAGATAGATGAGAACAGATAGCTACCTAGCTAGAGAGATAAATAGATAGCAATTTAAACTAATTTATCTTTAATGTATTCAAATGATAATGGTCAATATTTGATATGATAGATAGATAGATAGATAGATAGATAGATAGATAGATAGATAGATAGATAGATAGCTACCTACCGAGAGAGATAAATAGATAGCAATTTAAACTAATTTATCTTTCATGTATTCAAATGATAATGGTCAATATTTGATATGATAGATAGAGAGATAGATAGATAGATAGATAGATAGATAGATAAGAACAGATAGCTACCTAGCTCGAGAGATAAATAGATAGCAATTTAAATTAATTTATCTTTCATGTATTCAAATGATAATGGTCAATATTTGATATGATAGATAGATAGATAGATAGATAGATAGATAGATAGATAGATAGATAAGAACAGATAGCTACCTAGCTAGAGAGATAAATTGATAGCAATTTAAACTAATTTATCTTTAATGTATTCAAATGATAATGGTCAATATTTGATATGATAGATAGATAGATAGATAGATAGATAGATAGATAAGATAAGAACAGATAGCTACCTAGCTAGAGAGATAAATAGATAGCAATTTAAATAAAATTATCTTTAATGTATTCAAATAATAATGGTCAATATTTGATATGATAGATAGATAGATAGCTAGATAGATAGATAGATTGATAGATAAGAGCAGATAGCTACCTAGCTAGAGAGATAAATAGATAGCAATTTAAACTAATTTATCTTTAATGTATTCAAATGATAATGGTCAATATTTGATATGATAGATAGATAGATAGATAGATAGATAGATAGATAGATAGATAGCTAGAGAGATAAATAGATAGCAATTTAAACTAATTTATCTTTAATGTATTCAAATAATAATGGTCAATATTTGATATGATAGATAGATAGATAGATAGATAGATAGATAGATAGATAAGAACATAAGTAGAGAGGAAGATAATAAAGTAGATAGATAGATAAGAACAGATAGCTAGCTAGCTAGAGAGATAGAGAGAAAGCAATTTAAACTAATTTATCTTTAATGTATTGAAATGATAATGGTCAATATTTGCTATGATAGATAGATAGATAGATAAAGAACAGATAGCTACCTAGCTAGAGAGATAAATAGATAGCAATTTAAACTAATTTATCTTTAATGTATTCAAACATTAATGGTCAATATTTGATAGATAGATAGATAGATAGATAAGAATATAAGTGCAGAGGTAGATAATAAAATAGATAGATAGATAGATGAGAACAGATAGCTACCTAGCTAGAGAGATAAATAGATAGCAATTTAAACTAATTTATCTTTAATGTATTCAAATGATAATGGTCAATATTTGATATGATAGATAGATAGATAGATAGATAGATAGATAGATAGATAGATAGATAGATAGATAAGAATAGATAGCTACCTACCGAGAGAGATAAATAGATAGCAATTTAAACTAATTTATCTTTCATGTATTCAAATGATAATGGTCAATATTTGATATGATAGATAGAGAGATAGATAGATAGATAGATAGATAGATAGATAGATAGACAAGAACAGATAGCTACCTAGCTCGAGAGATAAATAGATAGCAATTTAAACTAATTTATCTTTCATGTATTCAAATGATAATGGTCAATATTTGATATGATAGATAGATAGATAGATAGATAGATAGATAGATAGATAGATAGATACCTAGCTAGAGAGATAAATAGATAGCAATTTAAACTAATTTATCTTTCATGTATTCAAATGATAATGGTCAATATTTGATATGATAGATAGATAGATAGATAGATAGATAGATAGATTATAGATAGATAGATAGATAGATAGATAGATAGATAGATAGACAGATAGCTACCTAGCTAGAGAGATAAATAGATAGCAATTTAAACTAATTTATCTTTCATGTATTCAAATGATAATGGTCAATATTTGATATGATAGATAGATAGATAGATAGATAGATAGATAGATAGATAGATAGATAGATACCTAGCTAGAGAGATAAATAGATAGCAATTTAAACTAATTTATCTTTAATGTATTCAAATGAATAATGGTCAATATTTGCTATGATAGATAGATAGATAGATAAAGAACAGATAGCTACCTAGCTAGAGAGATAAATAGATAGCAATTTAAACTAATTTATCTTTAATGTATTCAAACATTAATGGTCAATATTTGATAGATAGATAGATAGATAGATAGATAAGAATATAAGTGCAGAGGTAGATAATAAAATAGATAGATAGATAGATGAGAACAGATAGCTACCTAGCTAGAGGGATAAATAGATAGCAATTTAAACTAATTTATCTTTAATGTATTCAAATGATAATGGTCAATATTTGATATGATTGATAGATAGATAGATAGATAGATAGATAGATAGATAGATAAGAATAGATAGCTACCTACCGAGAGAGATAAATAGATAGCAATTTAAACTAATTTATCTTTCATGTATTCAAAAGATAATGGTCAATATTTGATATGATAGATAGATAGATAGATAGATAGATAGATAGATAGATAGATAGATAGATAGCAGATAGCCTACCTAGCTAGAGAGATAAATAGATAGCAATTTAAACTAATTTATCTTTCATGTATTCAAATGATAATGGTCAATATTTGATATGATAGATAGACAGATAGATAGATAGATAGATAGATAGATAGATAGATAGATAGATAGATAGATACCTAGCTAGAGAGATAAATAGATAGCAATTTAAACTAATTTATCTTTAATGTATTCAAATGATAATGGTCAATATTTGATATGATAGATAGATAGATAGATAGATAGATAGATAGATAGATAAGAATAAGAACAGATAGCTACCTAGCTAGAGAGATAAATAGATAGCAATTTAAACTAATTTATCTTTAATGTAATCAAATGATAATGGTCAATATTTGATATGATAGATAGATAGATAGATAGATAGATAGATAGATAAGAACAGATAGCTACCTAGCTAGAGAGATAAATAGATAGCAATTTAAACTAATTTATCTTTCATGTATTCAAACGATAATGGTCAATATTTGATATGATAGATAGATAGATAGATGATAGATAGGTAGTTAGATAGATAGATAGATAGATACATAGATAGATAGATAGATAAGAACAGATAGCTAACTAGCTAGAGAGATAAATAGATAGCAATTTAAAGTAATTTATCTTTCATGTATTCAAATGATAATGGTCAATATTTGATATGATAGATAGATACATAGATAGATAGATAGATAGATAGATAAGAACAGATAGCTACCTAGCTAGAGAGATAAATAGATAGCAATTTAAATAAAATTATCTTTAATGTATTCAAATAATAATGGTCAATATTTGATATGATAGATAGATAGATAGCTAGATAGATAGATAGATTGATAGATAAGAGCAGATAGCTACCTAGCTAGAGAGATAAATAGATAGCAATTTAAACTAATTTATCTTTCATGTATTCAAATGGTAATGGTCAATATTTGATATGATAGATAGATAGATAGATAGATAGATAGATAGATAGATAGATAGATAGATAGATAGCTACCTAGCTGGAGAGATAAATAGATAGCAATTTAAACTAATTTATCTTTAATGTATTCAAATATTAATGGTCAATATTTGATATGATAGATACATAGATAGATAGATAGATAGATAGATAGATAGATAGATAGATAAGAACAGATAGCTACCTAGCTAGAGAGATAAATTGATAGCAAATTAAACTAATTTATCTTTCATGTATTCAAATGATAATGGTCAATATTTGATATGATAGATAGATAGATAGATAGATAGATAGATAGATAGATAGATAGATAAGAACAGATAGCTACCTAGCTAGAGTGATAAATAGATAGCAATTTAAATAAATTTATCTTTAATGTATTCAAATAATAATGGTCAATATTTGATATGATAGATAGATAGATAGATAGATAGATAGATAGATAGATAAGAACAGATAGCTACCTAGCTAGAGAGATAAATAGATAGCAATTTAAACTAATTTATCTTTAATGTATTCAAATGATAATGGTCAATATTTGATATGATAGATAGATAGATAGATAGATAGATAGATAGATAGATAGATAGATAGATAGATAGATACCTAGCTAGAGAGATAAATAGATAGCAATTTAAACTAATTTATCTTTCATGTATTCAAATGATAATGGTCAATATTTGATATGATAGATAGATAGATAGATAGATAGATAGATAGATAGATAGATAGATAGATAGATACCTAGCTAGAGATAAATAGATAGAATTCTAAACTAATTTATCTTTAATGTATTCAAATGATACTACTAATATTTGCTATGATAGATAGATAGATAGATAAAGAACAGATAGCTACCTAGCTAGAGAGATAAATAGATAGCAATTTAAACTAATTTATCTTTAATGTATTCAAACATTAATGGTCAATATTTGATAGATAGATAGATAGATAGATAGATAGAGAAGAATATAAGTGCAGAGGTAGATAATAAAATAGATAGATAGATAGATGAGAACAGATAGCTACCTAGCTAGAGAGATAAATAGATATATAATTTAAACTAATTTATCTTTAATGTATTCAAATGATAATGGTCAATATTTGATATGATTGATAGATAGATAGATAGATAGATAGATAGATAGATAGATAAGAATAGATAGCTACCTACTGAGAGAGATAAATAGATAGCAATTTAAACTAATTTATCTTTCATGTATTCAAATGATAATGGTCAATATTTGATATGATAGATAGAGAGATAGATAGATAGATAGATAGATAGATAGATAGATAAGAACAGATAGCTACCTAGCTCGAGAGATAAATAGATAGCAATTTAAAACTAATTTATCTTTCATGTATTCAAATGATAATGGTCAATATTTGATATGATAGATAGATAGATAGATAGATAGATAGATAGATAGATAGATAGATAGATAGATAAGAATAGATAGCTACCTAGCTAGAGAGATAAATAGATAGCAATTTAAACTAATTTATCTTTCATGTATTCAAATGATAATGGTCAATATTTGATATGATAGATAGATAGATAGATAGATAGATAGATAGATAGATAGATAGATAGATAGATACCTAGCTAGAGAGATAAATAGATAGCAATTTAAACTAATTTATCTTTGAAGGTATTCAAATGATAATGGTCAATATTTGATATGATAGATAGATAGATAGATAGATAGATAGATAGATAGATAGATAGATAGATAAGAACAGATAGCTACCTAGCTAGAGAGATAAATAGATAGCAATTTAAACTAATTTATCTTTAATGTAATCAAATGATAATGGTCAATATTTGATAGATAGATAGATAGATAGATAGATAGATAGATAGATAGATAGATAGATAAGAACAGATAGCTACCTAGCTAGAGAGATAAATAGATAAAGTAATTAACCAATTTATCTTTCATTCCAAATGATAATGGTCATACGATATGATAGATAGATAGATAGATGATAGATAGGTAGATAGATAGATAGATACATAGATAGATAGATAGATAAGAACAGATAGCTAACTAGCTAGAGAGATAAACAGATAGCAATTGAAAGTAATTTATCTTTCATGTATTCAAATGATAATGGTCAATATTTGATATGATAGATAGATACATAGATAGATAGATAGATAGATAGATAGATAGATAAGAACAGATAGCTACCTAGCTAGAGAGATAAATAGATAGCAATTTAAATAAAATTATCTTTAATGTATTCAAATAATAATGGTCAATATTTGATATGATAGATAGATAGCTAGATAGATAGATAGATTGATAGATAAGAGCAGATAGCTACCTAGCTAGAGAGATAAATAGATAGCAATTTAAACTTATTTATCTTTCATGTATTCAAATGATAATGGTCAATATTTGATATGATAGATAGATAGATAGATAGATAGATAGATAGATAGATAGATAGATAGATAGCTACCTAGCTAGAGAGATAAATAGATAGCAATTTAAACTAATTTATCTTTAATGTATTCAAATATTAATGGTCAATATTTGATATGATAGATAGATAGATAGATAGATAGATAGATAGATAGATAGATAAGAACAGATAGCTACCTAGCTAGAGAGATAAATTGATAGCAAATTAAACTAATTTATCTTTCATGTATTCAAATGATAATGGTCAATATTTGATATGATAGATAGATAGATAGATAGATAGATAGATAAGAACAGATAGCTACCTAGCTAGAGAGATAAATAGATAGCAATTTAAATAAATTTATCTTTAATGTATTCAAATAATAATGGTCAATATTTGATATGATAGATAGATAGATAGATAGATAGATAGATAGATAGATAGATAGATAGATAAGAACAGATAGCTACCTAGCTAGAGAGACAAATAGATAGCAATTTAAACTAATTTATCTTTAATGTATTCAAATGATAATGGTCAATATTTATATGATGATAGATAGATAGATAGATAGATAGATAGATAGATAGATAGATAGATAGATAGATAGATAGAGAGATAAATAGATAGCAATTTAAACTAAGTTATCTTTAATGTATTCAAATAATAATGATCAATATTTGATATGATGATAGATAGATAGATAGATAGATAGATAGATAGATAGATAGATAGATAAGAACATAAGTGCATAGGAAGATAATAAATTAGATAGATAGATAAGAACTGACAGCTAGCTAGCTAGAGAGATAGAGAGTAAGCAATTTAAACTAATTTATCTTTAATGTATTCAAATGGATAATGGTCAATATTTGACAGATGATAGATAGATAGATAGATAGATAGATAGATAGATAGATAGATAGATAAGAACAGAGAAGCTACCTAGCTAGAGTGATAAATAGATAGCAATTTAAATAAATTTATCTTTAATGTATTCAAATAATAATGGTCAATATTTGATATGATAGATAGATAGATAGATAGATAGATAGATAGATAGATAGATAGATAGATATACATACCTAGCTAGAGAGATAAATAGATAGCAATTTAAACTAACTTATTCTTAATGTATTCAAATATTAATGGTCAATATTTGACATGATAGATAGATAGATAGATAGATAGATAGATAGATAGATAGATAGATAAGAACAGATAGCTACCTAGCTAGAGAGATAAATTGATAGCAAATAAACGAATTATCTTTCATGTATTCAAATGATAATGGTCAATATTTGATATGATAGATAGATAGATAGATAGATAGATAGATAAGTAGCTGATAGCTACCTAGCTAGAGAGATAAATAGATAGCATCAATAAATTTATCTTTAATGTATTCAAATAATAATGGTCAATATTTGATATGATAGATAGATAGATAGATAGATAGATAGATAGATAGATAGATAGATAAGAACAGATAGCTACCTAGCTAGAGAGACAAATAGATAGTAAATTAAACTAATTTATCTTTAATGTATTCAAATGATAATGGTCAATATTTGATATGATAGATAGATAGATAGATAGATAGATAGATAGATAGATAGATAGATAGCTAGAGAGATAAATAGATAGTGAATTTAAACTAAGTTATCTTTAATGTATTCAAATATTGAATGATCAATATTTGATATGATAGATAGATAGATAGATAGATAGATAGATAGATAGATAGATAGATAGATAGATAAGAACATACAAAGAGAAGATAATAAATTAGATAGATAGATAAGAACTGATAGCTAGCTAGCTAGAGAGATAGAGAGTAAGCAATTTAAACTAATTTATCTTTAATGTATTCAAATGATAATGGTCAATATTTGATATGATAGATAGATAGATAGATAGATAGATAGATAGATAGATAGATAAGAACAGATAGCTACCTAGCTAGAGTGATAAATAGATAGCAATTTAAATAAATTTATCTTTTTAATGTATTCAAATGGTCACTTATTGAATATTTGATATGATAGATAGATAGATAGATAGATAGATAGATAGATAGATAGATAGATAGATAGATAAGAACAGATAGCTACCTAGCTAGAGAGATAAATAGATAGCAATTTAAACTAATTTATCTTTTTAATGTATTCAAATGATAATGGTCAATATTTGATATGATAGATAGATAGATAGATAGATAGATAGATAGATAGAAAGATAGATAGATAGATAGATACCTAGCTAGAGAGATAAATAGATAGCAATTTAAACTAATTTATCTTTCATGTATTCAAATGATAATGGTCAATATTTGATATGATAGATAGATAGATAGATAGATAGATAGATAGATACCTAGCTAGAGAGATAAATAGATAGCAATTTAAACTAATTTATCTTTAATGTATTCAAATGATAATGGTCAATATTTGCTATGATAGATAGATAGATAGATAAAGAACAGATAGCTACCTAGCTATGAGAGATAAATAGATAGCAATTTAAACTAATTTATCTTTAATGTATTCAAACATTAATGGTCAATATTTGATAGATAGATAGATAGATAGATAGATAAATATAAGTGCAGAGGTAGATAATAAATAGATAGATAGATAGATGAGAACAGATATTACCTAGCTAGAGAGATAAATAGATAGCAATTTAAACTAATTTATCTTTAATGTATTCAAATGATAATGGTCAATATTTGATATGATTGATAGATAGATAGATAGATAGATAGATAGATAGATAAGAATAGATAAATACCTACCGAGAGATAAATAGATAGCAATTTAAACTAATTTATCTTTCTGTGTATTCAAATGATAATGGTCAATATTTGATATGATAGATAGAGAGATAGATAGATAGATAGATAGATAGATAGATAGATAGATAGATAGATAGATAGATAGATAAGAACAGATAGCTACCTAGCTCGAGAGATAAATAGATAGCAATTTAAATCAATTTATCTTTCATGTATTCAAATGATAATGGTCAATATTTGATATGATAGATAGATAGATAGATAGATAGATAGATAGATAGATAGATAGATAGATAGATAGATAGATAGATAGATAAGAATAGATAGCTACCTAGCTAGAGAGATAAATAGATAGCAATTTAAACTAATTTATCTTTCATGTATTCAAATGATAATGGTCAATATTTGATATGATAGATAGATAGATAGATAGATAGATAGATAGATAGATAGATAGATAGATACCTAACTAGAGAGATAAATAGATAGGCAATTTAAACTAATTTATCTTTAATGTATTCAAATGATAATGGTCAATATTTGATATGATAGATAGATAGATAGATAGATAGATAGATAGATAGATAGATAGATAGATAGATAGATAAGAACAGATAGCTACCTAGCTAGAGAGATAAATAGATAGCAATTTAAACTAATTTATCTTTAATGTAATCAAATGATAATGAATAAATATTTGATAGATAGATAGATAGATAGATAGATAGATAGATAGATAGATAGATAAGAACAGATAGCTACCTAGCTAGAGAGATAAATAGATAGCAATTTAAACTAATTTATCTTTCATGTATTCAAACGATAATGGTCAATATTTGATATGATAGATAGACAGAGAGATAGATAGATAGGTAGTTAGATAGATAGATAGATACATAGATAGATAGATAGATAAGAACAGATAGCTAACTAGCTAGAGAGATAAATAGATAGCAATTTAAAGTAATTTATCTTTCATGTATTCAAATGATAATGGTCAATATTTGATATGATAGATAGATACATAGATAGATAGATAGATAGATAGATAGATAAGAACAGATAGCTACCTAGCTAGAGAGATAAATAGATAGTAATTTAAATAAAATTATTTTAATGTTTTCCAAATAATAATGGTCAATATTTGATATGATAGATAGATAGATAGCTAGATAGATAGATAGATTGATAGATAAGAGCAGATAGCTACCTAGCTAGAGAGATAAATAGATAGCACGAAACTTATTTATCTTTCATGTATTCAAATGATAATGGTCAATATTTGATATGATAGATAGATAGATAGATAGATAGATAGATAGATAGATAGATAGATAGATAGCTACCAGCTAGAGAGATAAATAGATAGTACCTAAACTAATTTATCTTTAATGTATTCAAATATTAATGGTCAATATTTGATATGATAGATAGATAGATAGATAGATAGATAGATAGATAGATAGATAGATAGATAGATAGATAGATAGATAAGATCAGATAGCTACCTAGCTAGAGAGAGATAAATTGATAGCAAATTAAACTAATTTATCTTTCATGTATTCAAATGATAATGGTCAATATTTGATATGATAGATAGATAGATAGATAGATAGATAGATAGATAGATAAGAACAGATAGCTACCTAGCTAGAGAGATAAATAGATAGCAATTTAAATAAATTCTATCTTTAATGTATTCAAATAATAATGGTCAATATTTGATATGATAGATAGATAGATAGATAGATAGATAGATAGATAGATAGATAGATAGATAAGAACAGATAGCTACCTAGCTAGAGAGACAAATAGATAGCAATTTAAACTAATTTATCTTTAATGTATTCAAATGATAATGGTCAATATTTGATATGATAGATAGATAGATAGATAGATAGATAGATAGATAGATAGATAGATAGATAGATAAGAACATAAGTACATAGAGAGATAATAAATTAGATAGATAGATAAGAACCAAGTAGCTAGCTAGCTAGAGAGATGAGAGTAAGCAATTTAAACTAATTTATCTTTAATGTATTCAAATGATAACCAGATTAAGTATTTGATATGATAGATAGATAGATACATAGATAGATAAAGAACAGATAGCTACCTAGCTAGAGAGATAAATACATAGCAATTTAAAACTAATTTATCTTTAATATATTCAAACATTAATGGTCAATGTTGATAGATAGATAGATAGAGAAAGAATATAGATTGAGGTAGATAATAAAATAGATAGATAGAGAGATAGATAGAACAGATAGCTACCTAGCTAGAGATAAATAGATAGCAATTTAAACTAATTTATCTTTCATGTATTCAAATGATAATGGTCAATATTTGATATGATAGATAGATAGATAGATAGATAGATAGATAGATAGATAGATAGATAGATAGATAGATAGAACAGATAGCTACTAGCTAGAGATAAATAGATAGCAATTTAAACTAATTTATCTTTAATGTATTCAAATGATAATGGTCAATATTTGATGATAGATAGAATAGGCAAGATAGATGATAGATAGATAAGAATGAATGGCTATAGCTAGAGAATTAAATAGATAGCAATTTAAATAATTTTATCTTTCATGTATTCAAA
>JBBBDQ010000385.1:7625000-7635000 GCA_037127315.1 Ascarosepion bandense | reverse complement strand
CTTTAGTGTATTCAAATATTAATGGTCAATATTTGAATACAATAGAATATATCAATAACGGAAAAAGTGAGAAAATCATTTAATAGAATCTGTACCGACATCAATTTCGCGTTTTGAGAGATTTATTCCTCGGGCGGTTTCAAATCGCCTCTAAAGCTTTTTTGCTAACCTTTCCAGAAAGTTCTCGGAAAACTCCATTATACATATGTATAGTTAATGGGTTGAGGAGAACTGAATGACACCATCAAGAGATGTTCTTACACGTGATTAAAATTGAATTCAAAAGCAGCGTAGACTTGTATTATTAGAAAAAATAAAGTGCAAATAGAGATAAATATATATGGCCGGTCACTCATACCTAAGGTGCCTGTCTACTAGGGCGGGTAGGTAATCCCAGTTGTAGACGCCTGCTCAGACCCAAAGCCCTTGTGATTTATACTGCAACTATGCTGTGCGAACTGAACAAAGCCAGCACACTCAAACCCTCGGTGACAATGCCTTATGACTTCGTGCTAGCACAGCCGTCGACGGCTCTCAAAGGATTCCGTTTACCCAATCTACGTGGTATGGTTTTCACGGACTTTTCAAAGGTACCGCAAGCTGGGATCGCCTTCTCCAGACCGATAACATCAATAAGTCACCTTCCTGATAAATCGACCATGGTGAGATTTGAACCCGAGATTCATGGTCAGAAACCGAACGTTCAGACCATAATGATAGACTGATAGATAGATAGATAAAGTCCGGTGTAGTTTGACTTAAAGATGTGCCTTAGATTCCATATTAAAAAAGGACAGGGCAAATCACAGGCCTCAGCAGAATCACACATTCCCATAGAAATGCAGAAATCACTGTTATTTTTTCCTTGTCCATTGTAGAATAAAATATATTTCTGTGCTTGGTTATTGAAACATTATTTCCCCTGTTTTGCTGTTGCACCAAAATAAAATTTAGCATCGTTATCCGAATGGATACGAGCTCTATAAATAATACCTTCGGACATGCACTGGCCGTTTATGTTAATGTCTTGTTTGCTGATGAGGCAGTAATCGTTAGCCAAATATAACGCTGCAGTTAAGAATTTTTCAGAGATAGATGGATAAAATCACAAATATAAATCTGAATGAAAGTGCTGTGTTTTTTGTGAACCAATCAATTTGTCCTCTGCTGTAATTTTGTGAACCATTCAATTGCCACTGATGTGCTTTTTGTGAACTAATCAGTTACCTCTGCTATGTTTTTTGTGAAACAATCAATTGCCTCCGATATGACTTTTGTGAAACAATCAATTGCCTCTGCTGTATTTTGTAAACCAATCAATTGCCTCTGATGTTTTTTGTGAACCAATCAATTGCTTCTGCTGTGTCTTTTGTGAACTAAACAATTACCTCTGCTGTTTTTTGCTAAACTAATCAATTGCCTTTGCTGTATGTTTTAACCAAGCAATAATCTCTGCCGTATTTTTTAAAACTAAACAATTGTTTCTACTGTGTTTTGTTTTGTAAACCAATCAGTTTTCTCTGCTGTGTTTTGTGAACCAATCAATTGCCTCCGCTGTGATTTTTGTGAACCAATCAATTGCCTCTGTTGTGTTTTGTGAACCAATCAATTGTCTTTTTTTTTTGCGAACAAATCAATTACCTATACTTTGTTTTCATGAACCAATCAATTGCATCTGCTTTGTTTTTATGTGAACCAATTAATTGTCTCTGTTGTGTTGTTTTTGTAAACCAATCAATTGCTTCTGCTGTGTTTTTTCACTGGTTCATACCTTAAGCATTCTGTGTGAATTCGGAAGTTCTTTCAAGATTGATTTTGGTAATTTTTTATACATGGTGTGAGGGTAATTGTCGTCTAAATTATGCAAAAAAAAAAAAAAAAAAGAAAGAAAATAACCCTGATATCTCATTTCATCATATATCCTCCATACTTTTATGTAGGCCCCGTGTTAAGTCTGATGACCTTTGGAAAGATAAATGAAGGCATAATGTCGCTATCTATCACTAGTGATGACTACAAACACCATGAATGAAAATGAAAATAACACTAACATCTAATTTTAACATATATAGTTAACAAAATTACACTAAAATATCTTGAGATACTACAGAGTAAACTTATTTGATAAAATCGCCATTAGCCTCAACCACGATCTCCAAACAACTTAGGAATCACATGAAACTATTCTGGACAGTTATCGTGTTTAAGTTGGTGAATGCTGCGATAATTCTTGCTTAAAGTTCATCTTTGCTATTACAAGTAGTTTTGTTGGTTTCGCGTTCAACTGCTCCCCACAGATAATAATCAAGGAGGTTGCAGTCGAGAGAGTTAGCTAGCCATATGTAAGGGGTGATTTAGTTGCAGAAAGTGTATGACTGCTATGACTAGTTTTTCATGCTTGTATGAAATGATACAGAGTCCTGTTGCCAAACGTAGGGTGTTCCATCAACCACCCTCTTGATCCAGGGTAGCATTACCTTCTCAAGGCACTTGGTATCGGTCTCTGTGTTGAGTTTGAGGCTCTGTGAAAAGATGAATAGTGGCGTAACATCGCCATCACTAGTGATGACTCCACACACCATTATGTTGACTGAATATTTTATCCTTTTCTGAAGCCTCTGCACTGTCCTCAGATTGACACCCAAACATCCAGAAATGTTCATATAGGAGCTTCCGGTGCAAATGCCAAGCAGTGCAGCATGCTATTTTCTAATTTCTGGTAGAATGAATGACGTCGCGGTGCTCTTTTTTCACGGACATTGGCCAACTGACGCTACTATACAGCGCAGTCGACAAAGTAATAAACAAACAACGCACATGCGCAAAATAAAATATAAACTGGCGACAATTTATCCATCGCAAGCTCTATCTATCTATCTATCTATCTATCTATCTATCTATCTAATCAGTTCTTCTCTCTCTCTCTTTATATATATATATATATATATATATATATATATATATATATATATATAAATCCAAAACAAAAATGTCCAGTATGTAAAATGCTAAAACAGATCCTATCAATATTAATCTCATTAATATTAAAAATGATCTTGGTAAAGGGCTCGATATAAATACTATTATTTATTTACAGAGCTAAATATGTATATTTTTAAATAAAATTCCAAAAATTAGTTCTTCACCGACAATTTTTTTTTTATTTTGAAAACAGTATAAAAAGCATATACCGGAGGTTTACTGAAAAAGTAATCCATACACCGGAAGTTTACATGAAAGAAAGAATAATAAGGTAAAATAAGAAAGAATAATGGAAGAGTTATTAAAAGTGAGAGTAGATGATGTTAGGAGGTTGTCGTTTGGACACTGATACCGAGGGTAAGAAAAAAAGGAAAGAAAAGAAAGACGGCGAAAAGGATTCAAAACACGATCATTGAAAATGACTTTTAGATTAATTCTATGTTAAGAAAAGTTTTTAATGTAAAATTTTGCATAGCCTAGCTTTTCGACCCTCTACCATGTTGGTGTCTGTTTCTCTTCCCCTCTCTGTCTACCTCTCCCTCCCCCCCTCTCTCTCTCTCTCTCTCTCTATATATATATATATATATATATATATATATATGTATAGTTATGAACTAATTGTACATTGCGACACGGAAGTTTCTATGTTTCGAGATAGATTCTTAAATGTAAATCATCTGCACAACTACCATCAATATTGCCTGATGATGAGATTCTATCTCGAAACATAGAAATTTCCGAGTCGCAATGTAAATATTAATTCATAACTATATAACTATATTAAGCTCTATAATACTCATTATATTGAGCACTGTCCATAATAAAATAAATGCCGGGGCACTCAGAATAATAAACCCTCTTCACCTGGAATTAAATATATATATATATATACATATATATATATATATATATATATATATATATCGACAAACAACAAACACGCATATATATAAAAATATGAAGTTATATTTTTATTAATGACGATGAACCGTGTAGAATAGGGAACAGAGAATTGAGAGAGCACGCTTCTAATGGGTTGACGGGAGTGTAGTCTTATCTGTTGTGTCTCTCTTCACCGGCCGATCTCTGTTGCTCCTCTACTGGCGAATCCGTGTGCCGAGGTCTTTTTATAATCTTCCAGAACCGGAACTTTTTCTTCCGGTTTTGCCTCGCCCACGCACGCCCACGTAATTCTCAGAGACACCTGTTCTGTTTGCCTCTGTAGTTATTTCCGCTGCTGCCGGAAATAAGGTCAAACGACATCCGTTCCTTTCAACGACCGGAAACACCCTCGCTTGCATCAGCCTTCCTCGGGTGGGGCCAGATTGTTATATTACATTCCTCGCCCTCCCATTTTCCAAAATGTTCACCTAAGAACATTTTAAGCGCAACAACCTCACACTCCTCCCCATGCCACACAAGCCCGACAATTGTATAAAACATGTGCACGCCAAAACAACAAAACATGTGCATGCCGAAACAAAAAAAAACAACAAAAAAATATATAGGGGAGCCTACATCGGCAACCCAACAATGTTCGTGTCCATCGTGAAAATTGTTCTACCAGCTCGATGTTTCATTGTTCTTTTTTTTTTTTTTTAATATCCATTTTCACAGAATTGGGCAAAGTTCTTAAAAATGTACATTTTCTTTCTCGACTCTGTCCATAAGCGTAGACGCCTCGATGCACGACCACATGATCATAGGCGGTAACCGCGCCCCAGTTTCTAAACTGACATCGAGTAAATGACCTTTGACCAACACCATGCGTGTTTCTGCACGAGTTTATTGTTACACATGTAACTTCATTTAATTTAATTTAATTTCAAACATACTATGTTTGAACACAGAAAAATGGCCCTTATCTGCAATACATATCATTCATAGTCTGACCGAGAAATGTTCAATAGAAAATGAAGAAAATTACCCTGATTCCAACGTTAATCCGCATGCAATTTACTTGTGGAGGATTAGAGGTTTCATCTAGATTAATTTAGTCTAAAAAAAATGGACCCGTGACTCGTAGTTCCTTAGTTTGTACAATGTTTTCTATTCCTTGAACTACTTCCTCTGGATTCGAATCCAAGCATATCTGATTTGTTGACATCTCTCTGTTTAACGCAGAGACATTTGAGTGTTGAACACCCGTTGACCCCGGAGTACTATTCACAACGGATAACTCAATTTCCTTTCCCGAAGCACTGTTGCTTCTTTCACACTTAAAAATCCGCTTCCTAGCTATTATTCCAAGGATTATCATAACGCCGACTATGCCAGCAATGACTCCTATCGTCAACTTCTTCGGGAGTTCTTCATATCCTTCACTAAATCTTTCCATATCTATCTGTTCCAAGGTATTTACTAGTTTGCGGATAGGAATCTCCTCCATATCGCGCAATTCTACCGGCATGGTGTCCACTGAAAAATTGGGAAATTTCTGCGTAATTGGGGACCAAACCACTGAACCAGAGACGTATAATTTACTTTATGCTTTAGATACTATTAATAATTTTCCACGTTTGTATCTTCCTAACTATTTCACTTAAACTATCGTTAATCCTCCCACTGCTTCTTTCCCAATCCTATAGCATATCAGCCAATAAGTCTACAAGACTTTTCAGTTGTTCTTTCTTTTTGTTCCGATCAACTGTGGAATCTGCAGGTCTATCCGTGTCAATATAAAGTTTTCAGAAATTAATATATCTTCAAAAGATATTTCCCAAGTCACATAAATGAAAATTCACAGAGGATGTTGAATTGATGGGAACCTGCACAAAAGCATAATTCACAAACATAGAAATGTAAATAATTTTGTAGTGTACAGTCATTGAAAAGAAATCCAAAAAAAGAAAACCTAACACTGCACAAACCAAAGAAAACATTGTTATCAACAAGTTAATCCAATTATCCACTTTAAAGAGTAGAAGAAACTTCCTTTACATGATTTTACATTTCACTTACTCAATAAAAGTAAGATTAATTAAGCAACGTACCAGTAAACTCACTTCACATATATGGTAAAATATTAACAAAAAATAAATCATTAACTCAGATGTTTTATACTTACAGAAAGGTAAATATCTCAACTTTATTCCTCCCGTCAACCCCAACCTATGCGCTCTCCGCTAGGCGTACTACTCTCTGCATGTAGTCCTGCACCCCCTCCGTTCTACCCTTAATGTGTTCGACACTGAACAATCCACATTTCTCAATTCTAGGGTCAGATCGGCAAAAGTATGCTGTTCCATTTTTTTTTTCTAACTAGACTTATTATAAACAAAAGCAGAACACACACACTATCAAATCAAAGAGTCACCTACCTTGGCTGATGTCTATAGTCGTGCGGCTGCTTATATTTTCGTCTTCTTTTTTCTTTCTATCTGGTAGTTTTAAGTCCGTTGAATTTCAATCGTCGCCGTGGCAACCAGCTCGCATCTAACTGTTTTGTTGTCTCAAAACAGCAAGTCACTAGGCACCAATTATGCGCCTCAAAACAGCATATATATAATAATATGAAGTTATATTTTTATTAATGACGATGAACCGTGTAGAATAGGGAACAGAGAATTGAGAGAGCGCGCTTCTAATGGGTTGATGGGAGTGTAGTCTTATCTGTTGTGTCTCTCTTCACCGGCCGCTCTCTGCTACTCCTCTACTACTGGCGAATCCGTGTGCCGAGGTCTTTTTATAATCTTCCAGAACCGGGACTTTTTCTTCCGGTTTTGCCTCGCCCACGCACGCCCACGTAATTCTCAGAGACACCTGTTCTGTTTGTCTCTGTAGTTATTTCCGCTGCTGCCGGAAATAAGGTCAAACGACATCCGTTCCTTTCAACGACCGGAAACACCCTCGCTTGCATCAGCCTTCCTCGGGTGGGGCCAGATTGTTATATTACATATTAGTCATCCACATACAAGCCTGTTTCGCTGTATTACAGCTCAGAGCCTGTTTCGAAGCTCATCAGTGTGGCTAGACATATCCAATTGCTTCTGGCTGGGTTCGAAAACTCGACCGATTTGGTGTCAGTTGGAATCTCTACTCTCTAAGCCATCGACGCATGGGGTCAGAGAAGGGAAATTTTAACGTCTTGTATGTAAGCAGTGTATACAGACGCCAGTCATCGAGAGAACTCAATTCATTTCTGAAGAGTCACGCACATATATATATATATATATATATATATATATATATATATATATGTGTATATATATATATATATATATATATATGTATATACATATATATATATACATATGTATATACATATATATATATATACATATATATATATATATATGTATATATCTATGTATATACATATGTATATACATATATACATATATATATATATATATATATATATATATATATATATATATATTATTTAAAGATTAGTTGCTGCGAAGTTAGCGAAAGATCGAAAAGGTATTGTCTTTGAAATATTTATGAAAATCCAATGAAACGTTTAGCATTTTTCTGTCTACTGGTAACGAAATACTAACCTGGGGAATCTGCATTATCTTCCGAATGTTCTTTTGGTCTTATGCTAAGTTAGTACTTAATATTTAAATTCTCTCTACCCATTCATTTTTTTTTTGCACGGGATGTTAGTAAATCTGTAAGAGAAACATTAAGCATACAAAGAGCGGACGAACTCTAAAGGGAGCCAACGGCTAGCTAACTAGAGGTGGTGTCTCGATAAATTACCATGGACAATGGGATACCATTCTACTATTATTTCCGTGTATAAACACGACTTTACAACATACACATATAAAACCAAATGGCGTGGAGGTAACTTCTAGCCCGGCAACGACTGACATGGGCAACAGGTGTCACTTGTCCGTTAGCCAGCAACTGTTAGCATCAACGGCGTAAAAGGGACATATTTTTACAAAATTTATCCCTCGTTCGTAAAGAACGACATGGACAACATGTGTCTCTGGACTATTATCCTGCGACTGTGCACAACAAACAAAAATTACCCTAAAAACATGGAACTTCAAAATGCTGAACAACTGTCATCAACTTGAGAATGTCAAGCAGGAACTGAGCAGATTAAGCATCAAAATTCTGGGCATATGTGAAACTAGATGGCCGAACAATGTATACCTTAGAAGTAACAACCTTAGGATCACATATGCAAGAAGTAAAAATAACGAGAAGAGAGTCGGCTTAATACTGGACGAAGAAATGAAAAAATGCGTTCTAGGATACTGCCAGTTCTCTGAAAGTGTTATCTTGGTCAAACTGAAAGGGGGACTTTTAAACATAACAATTACAGTAGTCTATGTACCAACAACGCAAACCATTGAGAAAGAAATAGAATCTTTCTATTCCACTCTTGACAATGCCAAGGCTCAATGTAAAACCCAAGAAATTAGATTCATTATGGAAGACTTGAATGCCAAAGATGAGGATGAGGAATTCGCAACGACCGAGGAGAAAGATGGGTCCAGGTGAATGACCAGGTGATAACCAACACCTGGTTTCAAGAACACCCAAGACATTTATAAACATGGAGAAGCCCAGGAGGCGAGAGGAAAAAACCAAATCGATAATGTAACCATAAACAAAAGATTCAGAAACGTAGTGTTTCAATGCAAAACCTATCCAATTGCTGACTGTGGAAGCGACCACCTTCCAGTTATCAGTAAACCAAGGGTGAAACTTCGGAGACTAAAGAAGTTCACGGCAGCACTCAGACTGCAATACAACACGTTCCTGAATGACCTCAACCTGCAGAAAAAATACACTGACAGTGTGAGAAACAAATACGAAGAACAAAGGAAAAATGGAAATTCGAAATGGGACGCTTCTCAAAGAAGCGCTGCAAAGGAAATCAGACGCAGAAAAAAAAAAGAGTGGATGACTGAAAAGATTCTTGATATGATGTAAATAAGTAAAAAACTATGCCAAGACATGGAGCTAATTACAAGAAACTACAAAAGAAAATAAGGACCATGTGCAGACAGGCTAAAAAGGAATGGCTCAACAACAAATGTGCCGAAGTAGAGAGATTGAGCAAGACTAATAAAGGAGAAATGCAAAAGAAAAATAAAATAAAATAAGGGAACTGACAGGACAAAGAACATGCTTCTCAACAGGACGTATAAGATCCAAGGATGGAATGATCATATTGGAGAAAGAGGAAATACTCCAGCGATAGAAAGAATATATAAAAGATCAATTCCATGATAAGAGAGAACAACCGATTTTAAACGAAGATGCTGACGGACCGGAAATACTAAAATCCGAAGTTAAAGCTTCAATGGCCAAACTGGATGGAAACAAAGCAAACCAGACGGCATTGTAATAGAGATGCTGACAGCTTTAGAAGATTTCAGTAAAGAGAAAATTAGGGAAATCATAAATGAAATCTACAACAGTAGGGTAATATTAGATGACCTACGCAAATCAACTTTCAAAAGCTCTGCCTAAGAGACCAGGCGCAATCGAATGCGAACACCACTGAACAATCAGTTTGATGAGCCACATAACGAAATTCATTGTCTGAATCCTGATGAATAGAGCGCGAAGCAGAATTAGACCTGTAGTAAGACAAGAACGGTGCGGTTTCGTCAAGGACACTGGAACAAGGAATGCAATATTTATGGTTAGGATAATATCAGAAACGGTGACACAAATGAAAAAGGAAGTTTACAAGTATTTTGTAGACTACGCCAAGTCATTCGGCAAAGTACGCCACGAAGAACTGATAGAAATTCTTCGTAACCTCGACATATTTGGCAAAGACATCAGAGTAATCAAGGACCTCGACTGGCAGCAAACCGCCTGCATACGGACAGGAAACGAATTCAGCAGATATACAAAGATAGAAAGTGGCTAAGACAAGGATGTGTCTTTTCACCGGATCTTTTCAACCTGTACAGCGAAACTATTCTGAGGACCCTAGAAATTATGCCAGGGTTCGTCATTGACGGTCAAAATCTGAACATAAGATACGCAGATGATACAATGCTGATAGCTCACACGGAAAGAAAACTACAAGACCGCA
>JBBBDQ010000385.1:7565000-7620000 GCA_037127315.1 Ascarosepion bandense | reverse complement strand
CGATATTTAGCTGCCTCCCCACTTGAGACAAAACGTGGCACAAGGCCTTTTTAATTTGGGTGATCCAAGTCATACAAATATTGTCTAATATTCCATAGACATGAATTTACCCTTCAGCCAAGCACGGCTGGGTTACCCTCTGAAAACTCTCTGACTCCTCTAACTATCGTCCTGTTTGCCTCTTAGCGCTTTTCGACAAAGTATTCGGGACGTGATCCATGCACGACCTACTCTCTGACAAACAATATGGCTTCCGCTTCGCCAGGTCTACTGCTGATGTATCAACGGCCATCACTGAATATGTATACCAGGCTCTTGATGTGAACCTCGTGCTGTGGCTCTAGATATCTCGAAACCCTTTTGCAGGGTTTTGGCATACTTGACTTCTACGTCGAACTCCAGGGCTATGGTATTGCTGGACGATTGTTTGATTTAATCAAATCGTTTCTATCAAATCGTGAAATGAATGAAAGTCATTTTGAACAGGCACGCTTCCAGATCCTATCACAGGAACGCAGGGGTCTCTCAAGCTTCTATGCTAGGACCTACGCTGTTTATGATCTTCAATGATATTCCTGATGACATAAATTCCAAAGTAGGCATTTGTGCAGATGACACCACATTTTACTTTCGCCTCAACAGAAAAAGCGCCAAAGTTGTCACAGTAAAACTGACTGCTGCTCTTTAAAAGGACTTCCAAGCAGTGGTTAACTGAAGTAAAAAATGTAAATTCTGTTTCCAAAACAAAACTGTTCTTCTTTAACCAACATAGACAATCTTCCCTGCCTGCCATCAGCATAGCTGCCGGTAGTCTCCCGGAGAGCGACACACTGCACCTCCTTGGCCTCACCTTTTCAACCGAACTAAACAGGAACGACGACATCGAATCAATAGCTGCATCTACTCCTAGGAAAGTTGAGTCACAGTTTTTTTTTTGTCAGAATCCATCTTGCACATTCATAAATCTATCATTCGTTCTTGCATTGAATACTGTTTCCATATCTGGTCGGGTGATCCCGTTATCAATCTCGAGATTCTTGATAAAATACAAAGGAGGCTCAATTGGATAAAATAAATAAAAATAGATAGATGATAAGTATTTTTCTTAGCTGAAGGAGAATCAAGATGAAAACAGTAATGAAATTATTATTTAAAACACGAAAAAGCAATATGTATAGTAATACTCTCGTGATCGCTCTCTCTTTTATAATAGATTATTTTTTTTTATAGTAGATGATTTTAGAGTGATTCTCTTTCCGTTTTATATCTCCTCTTTTTTTCTTTCACTTATCATGCGTGTTTGTGTGTACATTGTTCGGTGTAATTGGTACTGACTTGGTATATCGACTTCAGTCACTTTCTCACTTATGTGACGTGGCTCTTCTACAAATATTTTCCTGCTTTGAAAACTTTTTTTCCTAGTGCTCCGATCACATGAATTTAAGAGTGCTATAAGATTGGTATCTAGGTTCAACCCTTTTATCGTTGAAAGAGTTAAATATAACTGTCGCTTCTACTCGAACGGTTTCTTTTTTCGCACGTCTCGCCTGTGAAACTCTGATAGCTGCAATCATTAAAAGTTTAGATGCAATTTCAGTTGCCATTTTTTATCTTCTTGAGCCCCATTCATTTTCTAACCCTCCCTCAATACCCATTGTACCCAGTCATTTCTCTTTATGTAACCGCTGCGTACTAGTAGCAATCCCGCTTTGCTTGGGGTGAAATTAATTTTAAAAAGAAGATATACGTTGTGAGGAATCTAAAAGACACTTGTGCATTTCTTAAAAGGGTAAATCAATTTGGTCCGCTTTGAATGATTTTTGCGAATAAGGGGTCTTAAGCACATCAGCCGAAGCGGTGTTTTTTCCCCTCAAAGAATAACGTGGTTTCTAACCATGCCGGAAGGCACGTCCCCTTTATTAAAACCCTCGAGTACACAAGCCGGTAGACGTAAATAATACTGTTTAAAAAACAAGCATGTCTCCCCAGATTACGTGTATCTATTAACTTTAACATTTAAACAAATAAACAATGAAAGACATTTTGATCAAAACTTAATGCTCGTGTCAATGCTTCAATTAAAAATTTGAACAGCTTTCACGTTATGTGACAGAAGTTTATTAGTGTCCTTCCGAAATGCTTGCATTCTGTAGAGTTTTCAATCGTAACGACATCGTTCTGGCTTTACCGCACAGATCTCTTCATTCCATTTTTTTTCTTTTTTGCATTTTATTGACCGATTACAGTGAAGAATTCTGTTCACATGTCTCAGGTAGAGATCAGCCAATGAGAATTTCTGCAAGTTGCAAAACTTTCACAGAATACTCTGACAACTTCGCGACGTGACATGAATTCTAAATGGAAGAACAGTTTTATATTCCGATTTTCGATACAGAAAATGAAAAGATTTATATCACAGAAACAGAATCTGGGCGCTTTCTCCTACAATGAGTGTTTGTAAGAAAGAAAGAAAAAATAAGGAAGGCAGAAAGAAAGAAAGAAAGAAAGAAAAAACAGGAAGAAAGAAAGAACAAAAAAGAAACTACGATGGAAGGAAGAACAAGAGGAAAGAAGGAAATAGAAAGAAAAACGAAGAAAATAAGAAAGAAAGACAAAAGAAAGAAAGTAAGAAAGAATGAATAAAAAAGAAAGGAAGAAGGGTGGAAAGAAAGGAACAACAGAAAGAAAAAAGGACAAAAAAGAAAGAATGGCAAACAGGAAGGAAGGAATAAATAAGGAAAAAAAGAAAGAAAGAAGAAGGAAGAAAGAAAGGATTGAAAAAAGAACAAAGAAGAAAAATAAAAAAGAGAGAAAAAGATAGAAAGAAAGAAAAAAGAAGAGAATAAATACACTAATAAGAATGAATAGGTTTAATTGAAGAATTTTAAAATTAAAGAGCTCCTATTGTATTGGGAATACATTTGATAAAAAACCAAAACTGGACAACAAGAGAAGGAGTTTGAATTTGAGTTTTGCTTAACAGTATATCAACCTCTGTGGGTTAGTTAATGCCAAAAAAACGTGGGATTTTAAGGTATTTTTGTTAAAGTTCGGTTATAATGAGAAGATTGATTGATTCAGATTTTGATGAAAAAATTATTTTTTTATTTGTTTTTGTTTTAGAAAACGCAAGATGTCTTCTAGTTTTATGTTTAAAAATGTATTGGTGGTAATAATTTTTTTTCTTTCAAAAATGTATTATGGCAAGAATTTTTTTCTTGAAAAATATGTTATGGTAATAATCCTTCAAAAAATATATTTTTCTATAAAAGTCTATTTTTATACTTTCATAGAGTTTTGACCCCAGTTTGGGGTTTAACTATTTATCAATAGCTGGGACCCTAACAGGTGCTACAACTTCGGTCAGGGTGGACCTGGGAACAACAACAATTATGAGGTGGTTCCATGCTCCTCACAACCTCTCGATCAGAGGCCTTGATGCCAGATGCAGTTTACCGCGTCATACCCAGAACCAAGAGAAGAAGGAAAACTTAAGAAAGAAAAAAAGAAAGAAAAAAGAAAGAAAAAAGAAAGAAAAACAGAAAGAAAAAGAAAAAAGGAAAAAAGAAAGAAAAAAGAAAGAAAAAAGAAAGAAAAACAGAAAGAAAAAAGAAAGAAAAAAAGAAAGAAAGAAAAAAGAAAAAAGAAAGTGAAAAGAAAAAAGGGAAAGAAAAAAAGAAAGAATGAGTGAACGAAAACAAACTAGAGCGCTAAAATGATAGAAAAGAAAAATGAAAAAATGAAATTAGGTAGAATAACGAAAACGAGGGAAAAAGCCAAAGCCGAATGAAAGAGAAGAAAGAAAGAAGAATTAAAAATGAAATCAGGAAGAAAGAATAGAATGAAGTACAGAAGAAAAGTATGAAAAATCTAAACTTATTTATAAATGGAACTTTGTCTCTGTGTGTGTGCGTGTGTGTCTGTGCGTGTGTGTTCGTTACCTATAGACTCCGAAAAGGCTGAACTGATTTTCTTGGAAATTTAAGCGTCTGCGAGTGTTCTTAGCTAGGTTTTGTGTCGAGGTACCCCCGATAAATATCGAAAATCGATAATCGAAAAAATCGGGTTATAGAAGGAGTGGTCCGATTTTAATCAAATTTGATACACTCATAGACAAAGACATAATAAACGATATTCAGAAGTTTCAAGGTTGCAGTTCTTACACTAGTACAGAACATCGATAATATATATATATATATATATATATATATATAGATATATATATATATATATATATGTAAAAGGCAAGATGTTTGTGTGTGTCTATTTATCTGCCTCTATGTCTGTATTTTTTTAGCCCTTTTATTTTAGTTTTTGCTTCGGGTTTGGCTACTTAGGGAGGTATAATTGTAGTTCTTAGTCTCAGCCATGATACTATTTATTCAGAGGACTTATTTAGCCTTCAACATTCAGTTTACGACGAAAAAAATCTTATTTGATATCGATACCAGGAAATCAAAATTTGACTTACATCCATTCATTTTTCTTTCAGTCTACGGTTTCACTTTAACTGGAAACAACTATTGCTTTTTAGTCTTTCATGCCAACATCCAAAGAGTCTGAACTCCAGGACCATGGATTAGTTTTAAAGCTTCCATTACACCCGAGCAACGCCGGGCTATACAGCTAGTATAGTAATAAGAAAAAAAGGAAAAATACGATGAAGAAAATGGAAAAAGCGGGAAGCGAAGGAAGAAATAAAAGACAAGAGGCCACGTTCAAGAAAGAGCGCGGAAAGAAATAAAAAAGAAAAGAAAAAAGAACAAGCAGAAAAAGAAGAAGAATGAGAATAACGATTAAAGAGAGAAAGCAAATAAAAAATAAGTAAGAAAGGAAATACAAAGAATAAAAGAAAATGGATGGAAAAATATTTTAAAAATGAGAGAAAAAAGGAGGAGGAGAAAATAGGTAAAATTCGAGAAAAAGAAAAAAAAGAAAAGCAATCCACTATAAAATTCGAAGGTGCATTGGAATAACGAAATATGCTCTCCAAAAGTTAAGTAAAATATTAAAAAATAGAAAAAAACTTCATTAAAAACTGGTACTGGACTGTTAAGTAATATCAATACTTCTATATGGCTGTGAATGCTTGACGATCTTCTCACAGATGAAGAAAAGACTTGAAGCAATAGAAATGCGGTTCTACAGAAGAATGCTGAACATGTGAGCAACGACGAAGTTTTAGAGAAAGTGGAAAGAAAAATACACTTATACTTAACACCAGGCAAGGACATTTGAAACTTTTCGCGCAAATACTGAGGAATGAGGGCTTGGAAAATTTGGTACTCACAGGATGAATCGAAAAGGACCCATAACTCATCTGGCAAATTTGTGTATATGGATGGCAGGAAAAGTTTAAGAAAAGATAACAAAACGACAAAATTTATTTATGAGCTACAAAGACAGGAAATAGTGTCATGCTATGATCGCCAACCTCCTGAAGGGAGATTATCAGAGAAGAAGAACGAGCTTGTTTAAATGGATGGCGGAACAAGTTTAAGAAGTGATAACAAAAAGGCCAAATTTATCTAGAGGTACAAAAGACAGGAAATTGCGGAGAGCCATGATCGCCAGCGTCCTAACGGCACATGACACATAGAAAAAGAAAAAGGAAATTTTGTAAACACATGGCGGAACAAGTTTAAGGAGGGATAACAAAAAGGCCACATTTATTAAGAGCTACAAAGAGAGAAAATTGTGGCGAGACGTGATTGACAACGTTCTAAGAGGCATGTCACATAGGGGAAGAACGAACTTTTGTAAACAGATGGCGGAACAAGTTTAAGGAGGGATAACAAAAAGGCCACATTTATTAAGAGCTACAAAGAGGGAAAATTGTGGCGAGACGTGATTGACAACGTTCTAAGAGGCATGTCACATAGGGGAAGAACGAACTTTTGTAAACAGATGGCGGAACAAGTTTAAGGAGGAATAACAAAAAGGTCAAATTTATTAATAGCTACAAAGAGGGGAAATTGTGGCGAGACGTGATTGACAACGTTCTAAGAGGCATGTCACATAGGGGAAGAACGAACTTTTGTAAACAGATGGCGGAACAAGTTTAAGGAGGGATAACAAAAAGGCCACATTTATTAAGAGCTACAAAGAGGGAAAATTGTGGCGAGACGTGATTGACAACGTTCTAAGAGGCATGTCACATAGGGGAAGAACGAACTTTTGTAAACAGATGGCGGAACAAGTTTAAGGAGGGATAACAAAAAGGCCACATTTATTAAGAGCTACAAAGAGGGGAAATTGTGGAGAGACGTGATTGACAACGTTCTAAGAGGCATGTCACATAGGGGAAGAACGAACTTTTGTAAATAGATTACGGAACAAGTTTAAGGAGGAATAACAAAAAGGCCAAATTTATTAAGAGCTACAAAGAGGGGAAAGTTGGAGAGCCATGATCACCAACGTCTCAAAGGGACACGGTACATAGAAGTGGAAGAACGAGCATGTGCTAATGGTTGGCAAGAGAATGTTCAGGAGGCCAAAATAAAGGCCAAAATAAAGGCCAAAATTTATCAAAAGCTGCAAAAGACAAGAAATGATGGAGAGTCATGATCGCCAACGTCCTGAAAAGACACGACACACGGAAGAAGAAGAATAAAAAGAAGAAAACGGAACAAGAAAGAAACAAGGAAATATAGATACAAAAAGGAAAGAAACAACAAGAGAAAAAGAAACGATATTAGAGAAGCAGAAGGAGGCAAAGATGATGAACGATTGAGAAGAAGGAAAACGATTACAACAAAAAAAAAAAATGCAAAGTTGAGAAATGAAGTCTAAAAAGAGTGTTCAAGCGGATGAATAAAAATCGATTTAGATAGACGGTTTGAGCTGAGACTCAGATATAAGCGGTATAAATAGAAATGAACAAAATAAAATATTTTATATGGTCAATGGATGCCAAACTTCTTAACTCTTAAAATAAAACAGTAATCTTTAAAATCGATATATTAGGAAACGATCGATCGTTAGTTTCCTGACTGGGCACCAAATACTGATCTTTTGAACTAACAACTGTTAAAATTCTGGTGAATAATAAAACGCCATCCTTAAACAATCAGCCTCATAAAAACGGCTATTCACATCTGGCTGCGTTTTCAGAATTTGTATATTTTCACTCGTTTACCTGATATCACATTGAGTATTTGCAATAGACAGAGTGATTGAAAAGTAACTCTCTGTTTTAAAATAATTATAAATTATTTATTGTAATTTTTGTCTCAGAGTTTTATGCTTGATCGTGATGTATGAAATTTTAATTTGTATTTTTTTAAAATTGATTATTTTGTTTGATAATTGGAAGTTCTATAAACATCGCTGAATGTCTAGCAGTAGGATCATGCCCAGCTGACGGCACGTTATGAAAATCCGCCGTTTGAGTGCAAAAATGGTGGAGAACCACTAGAGACATTCATCATATCGACGCAATGACAATCAAAAATTTCCACGCAAAACACATTGTGAAACTATCACTGATGCCGAAAAAGGGAAAAGTGAAGGAAGGTAAGATAATAATTCAATCCAAAACGAAGCTGCTGTCAATTAACCACCACAGACAACTGCACCTCCCTCCCATTAGAATGGAACAGGCTTGCCTCCCAGAGAGTAAATCACTACGCCTGCTTGGCCTGACACTCTCAGCGGACCTCAAGTGGAATGACTACGTCGAATCCATTGCTAAATCCGCAGCTATGAAAGTCGGCTCTCTGTGCAGGGCCCGGAAATTCTTCCCGCCTGAATCTATCCTGCAATTATATAAATCCACCATCCGCCCGTGTATTGAGTACTACTGCCACATATGGTCGGGTGCCCCTTCTATTCTCCTTGGGGTTCTTGACAAAATACAACAAATAATATGGAATGTGATTGATACTGACTTGGCTGACCGCCTGCAGTGTCTCTCTCATCGGCGTGACGTGGCATCCCTGTGCCTCTTCTATAAATACTTTCATGGCTTCTGCTCTGACGAACTTAAATCACTGGTGCCTCCTAAATGTGAAATTGCACGAGATACTAGATTGGCAACTAGGTCCCACGCTTTTACAGTGAAACCGATAAAATGTAACCGCAATTTCTGCTCCAACAGCTTCTTTCCTCGCACTTCCCGCCTGTGGAATTCCCTACCGCATGCTTGCTTCCCCGATGGCTACAACCTCCAGGAGTTTATATGTAAGGTCAATAGACACCTCCTAACACACTAACTCACTCCCACTCTCTCCCTATGTACATCCTAAGTCGTCTATCACCCTCCTTCCGACATTTCCTATACCTAATCCCTCTATGTAGCCCCCTGTGCTATAGTGGCAGTGGAATGCCTTGCTTGGGGTGACACGATTTAAAAAAAAATTTTTTCTCTCTTTTTTCCCACTAAAAGCTAGGTGAGGGATTTTCTAAGAGACGATCAAAGAAAAAATATAAAGATTTTTGTGAAACTGCTGGCTAGAAGATTCTTGTCACAAAGTTTTAATAACCATTTTCTCGAAAAGTGAGTATTCGATTATTAGAAACATTTAAAACCACCAATAAAACGACAGCGGTATAAGGGTTTGGTTTGAAACTGGATGAAGGATGTTATGACCTCTAATGACAGCCATCCTTTGGTCAGAAAGAGAAACGAAATTAGCAGAAATAATGTTTTCTTTGTGGAATTTTGCGACGCTGATAATTAAAAGAGAAACATATAGCAAGATAGTTTTTTACGATGACTGAAATGATAAAACACAGATGTGAAATGACCACACACCAAGATTCGATGAGAAATAAAATTTATATATATATATATATATATATATATATATATATATATATATATATATATATATGATTTAATCAAAAATGCATTTAGAAACTTTGTACTTTCCTCCCACTAAAGCAATGGCAGAAGTCCATATAAACATATCTGCAAATCATTCGTTTTTATGTTATCAATTTTAAAGAAATTGTTTCAATTTGGACGAGGTCACATATGTAATTTGCGGACATTTTATAGCTAGTTTTCTGCTTAACGCGTGTAGCTGTGAGTTAACTGAGAATTATTCCGTTTAACAATTGCAGGGTATTTATATCATGAGCAGGCAGATATGATTTTTACACACGGCCGCTCGGATATATAAATATTGTTAAATTGCAGTGATATTTACTGCAGAGAATATTGTTTTTTTGGTAGTTTATTGGTGGAAAGGCATTTTAGGCAAGCAGGTTTTTATTATAAATTGCCCGATATTAAGATAGAAACAGATCGTTAATAGAATATATGTGAGCGGTTTTAAAATTATTTGAGTAGTATTATTTCAGCCATACCGACTTTGAAATTTCTGTGATGTAAACTAAATAAAAAAACCTCTCCATTATATATGCACACACACACACACACACACACACACACACACACACACACACACACACACACACACATATATATATATATATGTGCCCTTAATACAAGGTAGTGTATCAATATACATGCCCGTTTAGAGGTTGTATCTCTGGTACTAATAATAAACCCACTACTCTCCTGGAGACTTACCTGCCACCTTTTTGATCATAGCTTAATAAAATAAAATCCTTAGAAAAACATAACTAAGCATGCAATATTAGACAGATTTTAGTCGATAACACAATAATACTCAAATATACACACAATAAAGAGAATCTTCAGATATTGAAGGCCATCTACATTATATCAAAGCAACCCACACTCAATAAAATCACGTTTTAATCTAGTCACAACACATTACATTTCATATATATATATTCGTATCGCCCAAAGCAAGGCATTTTACTCCCACTGTTTCGCAGGGAGTTACACAGGAGGGAAGTTATAAAAAAAGTGACAGGTTACAGGGGGTGTTAGGAAGTGGGCAAGAGAAGGATGAGAATACTAAGGAGAGTTGAGTGGACGGAGAAAGGAGCATGAGAAAGGATGCAAGTTAGTGCGATAGGAGATGACTATTGACTTTACATTTAAATTATGGGGATTGTAGCTATGGGCAAAGCAAGCAAATGGAAGGGAAGTGTGAGAAAAGAAGCTGATGGAGTAGAATTTGCGTTTACAATTTATTGGTTTCACAATAAAGGGTTGGACCTAGTTGCTAATCTTGTGGCTTGAGTAAATTCTTATATAGGGGGCACTAGAAGCCGTGAAAGTATTTGTAGAAGAGACACAGTGAAGTCACATTGCGTTGGTGAGAAAGTAACTGCATCAGAGCTGCCAAGTCGGAATCGATCACATTACAGATTCTCCGTTGGATTTTGTCAAGAACCCATAGGTGGATAGCAGGAGCACACGACTAGATATGGCAGCAGCATTTTAATGCACGGGCTGATGGTAGATTTGTATATGTGCAGGATTGTTTCAGACGGAAAATTCCTGGCCCTGCACAGAGAACCCACCTTCTTAGGAGCGGATTTAGCTATGGATTCTATATAGTCATTCCACTTGAGGTCTGTTGCGAGAGTTAGCCCAAGGTGGCACAGTGTTTTACTTTCAGAGAGATTAGCTTGATCCATGCTAATGGGTGGTAGGAGCGATTGTCTGTGATGGTTAATAGATAGCAGCTTCGTTTTTGGAAGCATTAAAATTCACGGGCCATTTCTTATCCCAGTCCACCATAGATTGGAGGTCATTTTTAAGCTCGGCAGCGAGGTTTGCTTTGTCAACCTCGGCAGATTTTTGATCGAGACGAGAGTAAACCGTAGTGTTATCAGCGTCTATGCCTATATGGAATCTTATTACATCAGGGAGAACCTTCATGTAGATAAGGAAAAGCGTACGACCTAGAATAAAGCCTTGAGGGACACCCGCATTCGTGTGATAGTATTGGGAGGCATAATAGAGTAGAATCAGTCGGTCGCTGTAAGCAGAATGTGTGGGAGGGAAACTGGCGCAGACTGCAGCATAATGTGGTCTCATGGTTGCCCACCAGAGATTCATGCAGGGACACCCGTCCATCCGCGACATGGCACTACATATAACCCCGATATTATTGAATTGTTGATCAGAGCAGCCTCTCATGACGCTACACACGAGTTGGGGCTTCTGACTATCAGTTGAAAGCAACCCGGTACCCTCAGAATAAAGAGATGTTGCCACTATTCACAAACACTGCAAAAAGTGTTTGTCAATAGCACTGGGACTAGGACCGAACGAGAGGAAAGAAACCAGGAACCTCTTCCTAAACAGAAAACAAGGCGTGCTCCTCTACTCCTGTCCAATAGAAGAGAGAGGGTGTGGACCGTGTAATAAAAGGGTCTATCTACTCCAATTAGAAAAAAAAAGTTTAAACTCAGTTTTAACTTAGTATAAGCCGGAAGAAGCCTTCTAAGCCAATAGTTCTGAAGTACGCTCCCCACCAATGCCCGTTTAAGGAAAACACGAGGTAAACAAAAAGCCTTCGAAAGTGCTGACTCATTTGTTAAATAATTATAACCACCGCTATGAAAAGGACGAAGTACAAGATGTGTTGTACAGTAGATAAATAAAATCTATTTCCCAATTAAAAAACACAACCATTTCAGCGGACCTCAAGTGGAATGACTATATCGAATCCATTGATAAATCCGCTGCTATGAAAGTCGGTTCTCTGTGCAGGGCCCGGAGGTTTTTTCCGTTTGAAGCTATCCTGCACATTTATAAATCTACCATCCACCCGTGCATTGAATAATGTTGCCATATCTGGTCAGGTGCCCCTGCTATTCTCCTTGGGCTTTTAGACAAGGTACAGCGGAGGATCTGTAATGTGATCGATACCGACTTAGCAGACCGCCTGCAGTCTCTCTCTCACCGGCGCGACGTGGCTTCCGTGTGTCTCTTCTATAAATACTTTCACGGCTTCTGCACCGATGAACTTAGATCACTGGTGCCTCCTAGGTTCGAATTTGCACGAGATACTAGATTAGCAACTAGATCCCACCCTTTTACAGTGAAACCGATAAAATGCAACCGCAACTTCTACTCCAACAGTTTCTTTTCTCGCACTTTCCGACTCTGGAATTCTCTTCCACATGACTGCTTCCCCGACGGCTACAATCTCCAGGAGTTAAAATGTAATGTCAATAGACACCTCCTAACAAACTAACTTCCATTCTTTCAAACACTCTTCCCACCCACCCAACTATATATCACCACCCTTCTGACATTTCCTATATCTAACCACTCTTCCTATTTATCTCCCCCCATGTAGCCCCAAGCGCAACAGTGGCAGTGGAATGCCTTGCTTGGGGTGAAATGATTAAAAAAAAAGAAGAAGACAATAATAAATTAATTATGAGAGAATAGCCACCCGTGAAGACGGAGCGGGTAATCCAAAAGATTTTATCGGATTAATATAAAATATTAAATGAAAATAGAGGGCGCAATGGATATTATTCACAGAATATATATTAAGAGAAAAACTCAACACATAGTTAAACGGTTATAAATACAGAATTTATTTCATCAATGTAAAGCAAAAAAAACAAACAAACAAAAAAACAATTGCCTTGTTCAGACCATTGATGACTATATAAATGTTAATTTCACTTATTTTCATCGTAACTGAGGGTTTAAGTGTTTTGCACTTGTTCAGACTGTTGATCGCAATAGGTAACGCGCACTCTTCCAGAAAATGCAACTAACTTAGAAAAGATGCAGTGGTGCCGCCTAAGCACGAATTTACACGAGATACTAGATTAGCAACTAGGTCCCACCCTTTTACAGTTAAACAGATAAGATGTAACCGTAAATTCTACTCCAACAGCTTCTTTTCTCGCGCTTCCCGCCTGTGGAACTCCCTTCCACAAGTCTGCTTTCCCGACAGTTACAATTGTAATATAACAATCTGGCCCCACCCGAGGAAGCTGATGCAAGCGGGGGCGTTTCCGGTCGTTGAAAGGAACGGATGTTTGTTTGACCTTATTTCCGGCAGTAGCGGAAATGGCTACAGAGGCAAACAGAACAGGTGTCTCTGAGAATTACGTGGGCGTGCGTGGGCGAGGCAAAACCGGAAGAAAAAGTCCCGGTTTGGAGATTATAAAAAGACCTCGGCGCACGGATTCACCAGTAAGAGCAGACCAGAGTAGCAGTAGAGAGAGAGAGAGAGAGACACAACAGATACGACGACACTCCCGTCAACCCATTAGAGGCGCGCTCTCTCAATGCTCTGTCCCCTATGCTACACGGTTCATCGTCATTAATAAAAATATAACTTATATTTTTATATATATGCGTGTTTGTGTTGTCGCTATATAACAAACATCATTTTGGTGCCGAGTGACTTGCTGTTTTGAGACAACAAAACAGATAGATACGAGCTGGTTACCACGGAGACGATTGAAAATTCAACGGACTTAAAACTACCAGATAGAAAGAAAAAAAGAAGACGAAAATATATAGCAGCCGCACGACTGTAGACGTCAGCCAAGGTAGGTGACTCTTTGATTTGATAGTGTGTGTGTTTTCTGCTCGTGTTTATAAGTCTAGTTAGAAAAATAAAAATGGAACAGCATACTTTTGCCGATCTGACCCTAGAATTGAGAAATTGTCCGGTGTCGAACACATTAAGGGTAGAACGGAGGGGGTGCAGGCAGAGAGTAGTACGCCTAGGGAGAGAGCATTAGGTTTGGGGTTGACGGGAGGAATAAAATTGAGATATTTACCTATCTGTAAGTATAAAACATCTGAGTTAATGATTTATTTTTTTGTTAATATTTTACCATATATGTGAAGTGAGTTTACTGGTATGTTGCTTAATTAATCTTACTTTTATTGAGTAAGTGAAATGTAAAATCATGTAAAGGAAGTTTCTTCTACTCTTTAAAGTGGATAATTGGATTAACTTGTTGATAACAATGTTTTCTTTGGTTTGTGCAAGAAAATAGTTAATATTTCGTAGAATAAATATTTAATGAAATAATTTTGTTTTGTGTCTTAATTTTACTTAAAAAGCGGCATGAACTTTCCAGACAACCCAATAAAAATATTGACGAACAACTATTCTCAATGTGATTATGAAGATCAGTTGTATGGTTGAAATAGTTGAGTTTTTCTGACCAGTACTCGAGCCGAATTAAAAAAAAAAAACAATCGATGTTCTACGTACACAAACTTTCCCCAATTGGAGTATTAGCGTAAAATGACCCTCTCCATTTTCTCCATTTGTCCTTGTATTGCATGAACTAAATCAAATTTGGTAAACATTAACAAATTATAAATATAGCTGAATGCTACCACAATAGGAAAATCAGAGAAACGAAAGGGTTCTTTAATTTTGATCTCGTCAACAGAATTCGTTCGTAAACGTCAATTTGTAATCTTTACACAGATATTGTCAAAATTTAAAAATGTTTGTGTTTTGCGTGACATTTCTACAGCATAGAAATGACTTAAATGTTATCGAGAGTTTTAAAGTGTATTTTTAATTATGCAGTTAACAACAGCCAACAAAATCGCCAATTATAAATATATCTCAACATCGTTGCTTGAAAACAACTGCATTGTTTGGTTATTTCTTTGCGAATACACCGATTATATATATTCTTAAAACATTCACCCGCGTCTCAGTGTTTCGCGATGTAAGTCAGATATTGAAAAGATATTTTGTTATCAATATGGTGGAATCGGATTATTTGGGGAAATTTGGGAAAATTAAATTAAAATCTAAAACTTATTTTTATTTACGTAAAAGTACTTCACTTTTTTGCTTGTAACTTTACGCTATTTTCTAGCAATTATAACCAAGATTTGAACATAAAACGGTGACTCAAGATTTAGAAAAGTAGGGAAGCTACAGCTCACACCCATAAACCGTTGTGAATAGTACTCCGGGGTCAACGGGTGTTCAACACTCAAATGTCTCTGCGTTAAACAGAGAGATGTCAACAAATCAGATATGCTTGGATTCGAATCCAGAGGAAGTAGTTCAAGGAATGGAAAACATTGTACAAACTAAGGAACTACGAGTCACGGGTCCATTTTTTAAAATTTTTTTTTAGACTAAATTAATATAGATGAAACCTCTAATCCTCCACAAGTAAATTGCATGCGGATTAACGTTGGAATCAGGGTAATTTTCTTCATTTTCTATTGAACATTTCTCGGTCAGACTATAAATGATATGTACGGCAGATAATGGCCATTTTTCTGTGTTCAAACATAGTATGTTTGAAGTTAAATTAAATTAAATGAAGTTACATGTGTAACAATAAACTCGAGCAGAAGCACGCATGGTGTTGGCCAAAGGTCATTTACTCGATGTCAGTTTGGAAACTGGGGCGCGGTTACCGCCTATAATCATGTGGTTATGCATCGAGGCGTCTACGCTTATGGACAGAGTCGAGAAAAAAAATGAACATTTTTAAGAACTTTGCCCAATTCTGTGAAAATGGATATTAAAAAAAAAAAAAAAGAACAATGAAACATCGAGCTGGTAGAACAATTTTCAAGATGGACACGAACATTGTTGGGTTGCCGATGTAGGCTCCCCTATATATTTTTTGTTGTTGTTTTTTTGTTCGGCATGCACATGTTTTGTTGTTTTGGCGTGCACATGCTTTATACAATTGTCGGGCTTGTGTGGCATGGGGAGGAGAGTGAGGGTGTTGCGCTTAAAATGTTCTTAGGTGAACATTTTGGAAAATGGGAGGGCGAGGAATGTAATATAACAATCTGGCCCCACCCGAGGAAGGCTGATGCAAGCGGGGGCGTTTCCGGTCGTTGAAAGGAACGGATGTTTGTTTGACCTTATTTCCGGCAGTAGCGGAAATGGCTACAGAGGCAAACAGAACAGGTGTCTCTGAGAATTACGTGGGCGTGCGTGGGTGAGGCAAAACCGGAAGAAAAAGTCCCGGTTTGGAGATTATAAAAAGACCTCGGCGCACGGATTCACCAGTAAGAGCAGACCAGAGTAGCAGTAGAGAGAGAGAGACACAACAGATACGACGACACTCCCGTCAACCCATTAGAGGCGCGCTCTCTCAATGCTCTGTCCCCTATGCTACACGGTTCATCGTCATTAATAAAAATATAACTTATATTTTTATATATATGCGTGTTTGTGTTGTCGCTATATAACACAATCTCCAGGTGTTTAAATGTAGGGTCAATAGACACCTCCTATCACACTAACTCCCAATTATTCTCAGAACACTCTCATCTACCCAACCCTCATTCTCGGTATCCTTACCCGCCTATCACCCACCCTCTGTCATTTCCTATATTTAATCATCCTTTCTCCACTCTACGTAGCCCCCTGCACAGTAGTGGCAGTGACATGCCTTGCTCGGGGTGAAACGCTTATAAAAAAAAATCACAGTCTCATCAGGACCGATATGGCTGAATGTAAATAGTGAACGTTCCTTTTTTTATATATTGTTGGTTCTACTTAGTCAGTTCTTTGGATTGTACATTGAACACTTTTCATGAAAAATCAGCGAGAACTTATTCAAGATCATTATATATATATATTGAAATTACATTTCGAAATAACAGTCTTTGGGTGTAACCAGTATCTTTTTTAATTTTATCTATCTATCTATCTATCTATCTATCTATCTATCTATCTATCTATCTATCTATCTATCTATCTATCTATCTCGCTCATTCACTAATAAATTAGAGCACTCTGGCTATTGGGCGTGCATAATGGTAATATACATGCTAAAAAGTTTGCCTTCTTCTACCGAGCGCCCATAGCCCAGAGTAGAATCGCCGACTGACGCCAACGCTACTTCGGTAGGATTTCAATCCTGGGTTAAAAGCAATCGGAGTCTAACTGTGCTGATGAGCTGTGATACAGCGAAACAGATCAGTCTGCGGATAACTATATATATATATATGTCGATCCAGGATGTTTTTTCCACCTGAATCCATCCTGCATATTTACAAGTCAACCATCCGTCCGTGCATGGAGTACTGCTGCCATTTATGGTCAGGCGCCCCTGCCGTTCTCCTCAGTGTTCTTGACAAGCTCCAAAGGAGAGTCTGTAATGTGATAGGTACTGATCTGGCGACTCGACTGCAGCCACTTCACCCTCGTCGAAATGTGGCCTCCCTTTGTCTCTTCTACAAATACTTTCATGGCTTCTGCTCGGATGAGCTTAAGTCACTGATGCCTCCTCAACAGGCGTTTACTCGTGCAACCAGACTGGCAACTGGGCCCCACCAATTCACAGTCAAGTTAGCCAAATGCAGACGACAATTCTACTCCTGCAGCTTCCTCTCTCGCACTTCCCGCCTGTGGAATTCACTCCCGTATTCTTGCTTTCCTGACAGCTACAATCTCCAGAAATTTAAATGCAAAGTCAATACTCATCTATTAACCACTGGCCTCTAGCTCTCTCCCCTCCCCTGTATAACCTTCCCTTTCTCCACCTATGTATCTGTCATCGCACCTGCTTTCTCAGCTTTCTATTGTTCCTTTCTAACTAGTTTGTACTCCTCACTCTTTTCTAATTAATCTTGTTACATTTATGTAACCCCCTGCTCATCAGTGGCGTTTCCGCCTTGCTCGGGTTGAAATGATTTAAAAAAAATATATATTACAAAAACGGAAAGATTACGTAGATTAGAATCCACTGTTCAAGCATTTACTTTTATAAAGAGTGCTCGATACATAGTACAGCTTAATATTGTAATTTTGTCATTACGATGGTTTATAAAGGCATATTACTACACAAAAATGTTCATGTTTCAGAACAATACTGTTCCTCTTCAGGTAATATGTTTTTTTTTAACATAGCACCTGAAGAAGAAGAGTATTGCGTCCAGAACATAACATGGGCCGGGTTTGAAATACTATACGTACCTCAGCCGAGAAAAAAACAACATTGAATATTCGATGAAATCTGTCTAGCCATGCTTTCACACTTTGATCCTATCCAGGGAAATCTCAGATAAACGTGGGCACTTTTTAACTGTAATAAACTGATCCTTTCTGAATTTCGAAATTTTGTTACTGATAACCGAATAAACAATGTCAGGGGATACTTTAAACTGCATAAGGTTTCCTTCACAAAGCTAATTTCATCATCTAGGAAATACTAAGAACATATCATTAATGCCTTATGAACTATTTGGGCAGTCATCAAATTTGTGGTTTGGTAGGTCTTTGTATGTTTTCAATTGAGATCGAATTGAGCTCCGTTCAGAGAGATGCAGATGTAGTATTTTTAATATACATTATATATTACAGTGTTAGTAAAAATAGAACGCAATATATTTATATATATATATATATATATATATATATATATATAGATATATATATATATATATATATATATATCAGATATATATATATATATATATATATATATATATATATATCAGAGATAGAGTGTGTGTGAATATAAAACTGGACACCGATGCTTTACTAGAACACAATGAAAGGCGAACTAAAAATTCCGTTCAAGCATGAAACAGGCTGTCGCCACATATACTTACGTGAATTATTATTATATTCAAATATTCAAATGCAAATTAAAAAATAACAAGAAGAACCCAATTTTTACCTGGAATATCGTCGCTAAATCCAAATCTTATCGTGGAAAAGAAGATAGATAAAACTTATGCCTTTTGAGGTGTCAGTTTCTAATATGCACCTTCTGATTGCATAACGCACGAAACTCCAAGTCATGCCACCTACGTATATATATATATAGTGCGACGTAAACTAGGCTGGAATTTGAACTCAGCTCGCCGATGTTAATTTTAAATGCTCGCTCGCTTCTGGAACACTAACCATCAATTAAAGTTACATTCTGGGTGTATAATCCAGCCAATTTCGTTTGCATTCTTTTTCTTTTTTCTTTATGTTTCCATCACTTTTGATAATAAATATCCCACATTGTGATAATAGATAAGTTTTTTAATCTCTTCACCCGAGCAAGGCAATAAAGCCACTAGGACGCTAGCGGTTACTGAGTTTTAGAGAATATGAAAATAAAAAATAATATTAAGGAGAGAAGAGAACAAAATAATAAGAAATAAGACGGCAGAATATAAATATTGGCATTGCATTTACATTTCTGAAGATCAAAGTTGACCGGGAAGGAAGAAGCTGGGGGAGAGTTTTGCCTTTGAGAAATGCGATAGAAGAAACTGTTAGCATAGAACATACGGTTACATTTAGCCATTTTATCTGTGAAACGATCGGATTTTGCCGCCAGTCTACTCTTTTTCCTTATGTGCCGTGTCCTTTCAGGACGTTAGCGATCATGAACCTCCACTTATCCCTATCCCTTATCGCTCTTCACACTTTTCCTCTTGGTATTTCTCCCAGATCCTGCACCACCATCTACTTGCTCAAACTCATGCGTTGCTTTCCCTTGTTTCTCTTTCCTTCTATCCGTCTCTTGAGTATTAGGATTTCCTAGCCCGCTTTCCTCATTATGCATCTCAGAAACTTCAGCTGTCTCTTCCTGGTGTTAAGTATAATTATTCCTTTAAGAAAATTAAGTATAAGTTTTCGTGTCGTTGCTTCCATGTTCGGTCCATGGCATCCTCAGAATCCTTCTGTAGAACCATACTTCTGTTACTTCGAGTCTATCCTTCATCTTTGAGAAGATCGTCCAGCATTCGCTGCCATATAGGAAGACAGATATCAAGTAACAATCCAGTATTCATTTCTTAGTTTCCAACGAAATCTTTCTGTCTCTCAATACTCTGTTTAGTTTTTGAAATGCGTCTTTGGCCATGTCAGTGCATCTTCGGATCTCAGTGCCGCACTTTCCGTGTCTAGAAATTTAAATACCTGGGAAGTGTTTTGACAGAAGACGGAAATGTCAATCTAGTACTGCGATTAGAATCATAAAGTTTAGGTACAATAGCGAAAAGATCATCAGAGCAATTACAATGAAAATATTTATAGAAATGGCACAGAGAAGCAACGTTGCGTTAAGCTCTCTCAATAATGGTGAAACGTTGTATGAGCCTAAACGCAATTATTGTGAACGATCTAGTCATTAAAACACTTTTTGAATAATTTAGTCTTAGTAAATTGTTTTGCTTTTAATTCAAAGACGTACATTGTGTGGCAATGGATATCAGCTCGGAATGAATCGGAGAGCCGAGTTCTAATTCAAGTTGAATTTGTTTCATTCATTTATGCGCAAATACATTTAATCCAACTTTTCTCCCTCCATGCATTAGTTGAATATCATCTATAGCCTTGGTTAGCAACCAGTCTACCGCAGAAAGAAATGGCAACTTACTGCGAGAAAGGTTCTATCTAATCATTCATGGATCAAAAGAGATATCATCGCCCAAGCGTGTATGACATATATATATATATATTGATTGTTTAATACTTAGTCTTATATATATATATATATATATATATATATGAGAAAAATATAGTTTTAAGGTATGTTATATTTATAAGTTGCGGATGTGCGTTGTGGTACAGTGGATATCGGCTCGGAACGAGAAGTCGGGGATTCGAGTTAAAATTCCAGTTGAATTCCCTGCATTCACTTACGCGCAAATACCCTTGGGAAAAGTATTAATCCGTCTCTCCCTTTCAGTTATGTGTTCTATCCCCCTTGGCTGGCAATCAGTCTACCGGAGAAAGTGATGGCAACCTACTGCGCGATAATCTTCTGCTCACTCAGTCATGTCTCTTTCGAGATATGATCACCCAAGCGTGTATCACGCATGGCACTAAACTGATTGATAGTCATAGGTTAAAGTGTTGAATATCGGGGATAGAGCTTTTTAAATAAAAAAAGTGGACACTGAGGTCAACATCTAGCGGCGACAGTCTGTTTAATGCTTAAACGCAACCTGAATGACCAGTTTTTTTCAAAACTAAAATCGTATTCACTTTTGTTAATATTTTTTGTTTTCTTAACCTGATAAAAGAAAAATTTCCTAATTAAAACAAAAATCAAACCCAGGGTGCATTGCATTTGTAGAAATGCAATGAGAATAAACTGAAAATAAAAATTCCATTATTTAAAAAAAAGAAACAAGTGAAAAATCCAGAATTTGTTCGGATGTTCAGGTTTCTTCTTATTAACCCGAGAACACAAACCACGTGTATATAGTCAGTCAGTCAGTTAAATGTCGTACGTGATACACGCTTTCTGTGATCATGTCTCTTTCGAGACATGACTGACTGGGCAGAAGATTATCCCGCAATAGTTTGCCATTGCTTTCTGCGGTAGACTGGTTGCCAGCCAAGGTTATAGAACCCAATCTGTCCTATTATTTAACCCATAACTAGAGGGAAGAGACGCATTAATACCTTTCCCAAAGGTATTTGTGCGAAAGTGAATGCAAGGAATTCAACTTGAATCCGAACTCGGTTCCCCGATTTATCGTTCCGCGTCGATATCCACTGCATGGCAACGCACATCCGGATATATAGTACACAGCGCAAATGACGCCATTTTAATTACAATTTAATTAAATTTTCAGTACCTGATTTTCTTACCTAAATAATATCTTTCTTCAGTTCCTATTAATCTTAACTCAAAGTACAATTTTGAAGTGCCTGCATGTAAAATATTTCAAATAAAGATTACATTTAATATTCTTTTGATATGCTTAATTAATTTTGATATGCTTAATTAATATTACATTTAATATTCTTTTGATATGCTTAAAATCGGGTATGATATAAACGATTGTTAGTAGTGGTGTAATTTTAATTGATGGTTTGTGTTCCAGGTTTAAGAAGTGGGCATTTAAATTTAACATCGGCGAGCTGAGTTTAAATTTCAGCCTAGATTACGTCGCACTAACGACTTTAGGAAAAGTAAGAATCCATCTCTTTTTCCCTTCGCTTCGGCTGTAGGTAAAATATCAGTGTAGACCGGGCTGTCTCGGGGATTCGAGTTAAAATTCCAGTTGAATTCCCTGCATTCACTTACGCGCAAATACCCTTGGGAAAAGTATTAATCCGTCTCTCCCTTCCAGTTATGTATTCTATCCCCCTTGGCTGGCAATCAGTCTACCGGAGAAAGTGATGGCAACCTACTGCGCGATAATCTTCTGCTCACTCAGTCATGTCTCTTTCGAGATATGATCGCCCAAGCGTGTATCACGCATGGCGTGGAGAAGAAACATTCTGAAAGAAAGTATTCGGAAAAGGTGATTTTTTATTTTAATGTTGCATTCCAATATTGTTTTATTGGAAGTATAAAGATCTTCAGCCATATTGAATAGCTGAAGTTTCTTGGCGCTGTTATTACATGTAAGTCTCTGCTGTAAGTCTCATAGCTTTTCGGCAAGTGACTCTCTTGGAAATTAGACACGCTCGTTATCTCTCTAGGTTTCTTTATATATTATCATATAACGTAACACCAGAAAAGTTCATTGAGACAGAGGGTGATAACACCCAAGAAATGATGATAATTCGCATATAGTAATGATTAAAGGAACTTATTGACTCCGTTACCGGAAGAGATATGGCATTAAAAATAAATTAAAATAGTTTTTTTTATTGAGACAGCGGTTGATGGTAAAGCTTAAATTTCTGAATGTTAAGATATTCACTTAAAATGCGTAAAGTAAACTTATATTCCCTGAACGTCGCAAAATCGATTAGACCAACGTATATACTTTTATTAAAATTAAAAAATTATTACAACAGGTAAAGGTGGATTGGGAAAAGTATGAATCCATCTTTTTTCCTATGGCTAAAATAGAAGTACAAACTGGGTTAAAGTCAATATCAGGACGGAAAGGAAACGACTCACTCCATCTGAATTTAGCAAAAGGTGAGTGAGTTTTGCGCGTTTCTGTTGAGTGAAAGGTGCTGACCTTGAGTGGTTGTTTGATGCTGGTTAGGCATCAGAATTTTGTGTGTGCTGGGAGGAACATGTGCACCCCTTCCCTGTTAGGTTAGAGTAGGGATTTTTTGATTTTTCTGTTTTTGCTTTAAAATTAACTTAGCTAGGTTATGAATGCTCATTGGCCCCTTTTTCTTTTTGTCCCTAGTTTTCTTTTAGTTTAATCCCCCATCCCTTTCTCGCTTTAGGTGTTCAGGAATGTTAGTTCTCCGGTGGATGAGTGGCGTCTTTCGTTTTTTCAAGTGTGTTTTTCGTTCTTGTTATGGTCTTTACATGTGTGAGTGATTGTGTGAGTATTTATTATATTCTAAAAGCCGTGCATTATTTTTCATCCGGGGAACTGACTTTTCTGTCACAGGTTTAGTGTAGTGGGGGGTTATTACTAATACGATTTTGTTTAGTTTCTTGTAAATTTTGTATTTCATTGTATATATTCATTGGGGAATTTTAAATGTTGTTATTTTTGCCCATGCCCTCCATTGAAAATTGTACATATGGGAGTTAAGTAGGACTACATAGAGCACCTGAGGTATTATGGTGGACGTGGTAAGAATGGTAAGTAAAAATGTGGTATTATGGTGTAAGGTTTATTGTAAGCGTATCAGGGTCGACGAAAGTGAATAGCTAAGTTAAATTAGGACAGATGAAGACCAGCCTTCCCCATCCCCGTTTTAGGCCTAGTGCCACATTTGTACCAATTGTACAATAAATATTGAAGTACAAACTGGGTTCTATGATTTCCTCGATTTCAGTACAAGCAACCCAGTCATCTTACACAGTATGACTTCCAGGCTGAATATACAGCACAGTCGCCTGTTTTAGAATTTACTTCACGATCCAGCAACTCTACTTAGAAACTCTCTTCCCGAAAACAGCTCGATATCATCGAATTAACAGTGGTCAGTGTGCCATTGTTCACGGTGGTGTTTCCAAAGAAAAAAAAAACCTTAAATCAGTGGTTCATAACCTTGTTGAAAATACTGAACTATGTAAGTTTCATCCGTGCATTCACCAAACCCTTCGTTACTCCTTGGTATGACGGTAAACTGCATCCGGTAGCAAGACCTCTGATTGGAAGGTTGTGAGGAACATGGAACCACCTCTTAATTGCTGTTGTTCCCAAGTCTATCATAACCCGGAGTGATAGCACATGTTAAGGTCCCAAGTATGGGACCTTAACATGTGCTATCACTCCGGGGTCAAACTGGGGTCAAAATACTATGAAAGTATAAAAATAGACCTTTATAGAAAAATATACATTTTTGAAGAAAAAGTCACCATAACATATTTTTGAAGAGAAAAAAAAGCTATTACCACCAATACAGTTTTTAATACAAAATTGAAAGACATCATGAGTTTTCTAGATAAAAAAAATTTAAAATTATCATAAAAATCAACTTTCTCACTATAAACAAACATTAAAGAAATACCTTAAAGCCTCATATTTATGGCATTAAATAATGCACAGATGTTGGTATGCCGTCAAACAAAACTCAAACTCACAAAACCCTTCGTAATTGGAAAAATAAAATATAGTTTCTTCAAAACGTAGGTATATATTTTATTAGTGCACAAACCAACCATGCATTTGTTGCATAAAAAATCACTAGTTTCAAGGAACATGACGTTAAAAAAAAGAAGGAATATTAGAGACACGTTCAGAAATGCTCAGCTTCTCTTTGACAAATGCAACTCTCATAACTTTTGCAAAAAAGACATTTTTTTTTTGTTTTCATATCTACCCCGAGAAGAATTGGTCGCAAAGATACATTTTAACAAAAGGCACGAGTTACTGAAGTGCATTCTTAGTAATAAAAGAGTAGGCTACGATTTGGTGACACCAAAAGGTTGAAAGCATTATTAGTGATCTGAAGAGTTGCTGTTGAATCTGGCTCTGCTGAAATTCAATGGTTTCGTCGAAGTATTAATTATTGACATCTGCCATCGCAACACTAAACAAGAACGGCTGCCTCAGCTATGTTCTCTGGTGGGGAGGTATCCGTCGAAAGGCTTTCTGATCTCATCCAAGTGCATGTCCATTGCTTGCTTCAGTTTCCCGGTACAGAAATGACCCCGATTACAGATCTTACACAGTCGTCCAGCAAGGGAAAGCAGGGGAAATTGACATCCGCTGTTTGCCTTTCCATATGGAATACTGCTGCAATATATGGCCGGGTGCCCCTGCTGTTCATCTCAGTGTTCTTGACAGGCTCCAAAGGCGAATCAGTAATGTGATAGGTATCGACTTGGCGGCTCGACTCCAGCAACTTCCCCACCGACGGGATGTGGCTTCCGTTTGTTCTATAAATACTTTCATGGCTTCTGCTCTAACGAACTTAAGTCACTGGTGCCTCTGCAAGAGGTGTTTACTCGTGCAACCAGATTGGCAACTGGTTCTCACCCATTCACAGTTAGATCAACCAAATGCAGACGACAATTCTACTCCTGCAGCTTCTTTTCTCGCACTTCTCGCCTGTGGAACTCGCTTCCATATTCTTGCTTTCTTGACGGCTACAACCTCCAGGAATTTAAATGCAATGTCAATACTCATTTATTAACCACTTGACTCTAGTTCTTTCACCACCCCGTATATCCTTTCCTTTCTCTCCACCTTTGCAACTGTCATCGCACCTGTATTCCCATCCTTCTCTTGCTCCTTTCTAACTGGTTCGTCTTTCTCTTCACTCTATTCTACTTAATCTTTTTACTCTTATGTAGCCTCCTGCACATCAGTGGCGTTACCGCCAAGCTCGGGATGATACGATTAAAAAATATATATTTTTTTAAAGTCTTTAGATTGACTTCCGCTTTGATTATGCTGATTCCACCGCCGTGCATCTGTCCATTGAGATGATTCAGTGCATGGAAAATATCGGCTATATATATGTGTACAAATTCAGCCCACCAATTTCTCATTCCAAGCCAATATCCATTACACCACAACGCCCATCCTAGTGGTATACATCTTTGGTATATATATATATATATATATATATATATATATATATATATATAGTAAATTAACCTAGTGAGCCAACAAACCTACCAAGGTTTCACCTAAACGGATCTTCAGGGAAGGTTGGCCAACCTTCCCTGAAGATCAGTTTAGGAGAAACCTTGGTAGGTTTATTGGCTCACTAGGTTAATTTACTTATTCTGCTCTGCTTACGTATTGAACGCGTTTTTGTTATTGATTACTCGTCTCGGGTTTTTTCTTTGGGTTACGTACTGGCTCGGTCCAAATAGCTTTGACTGATGTTCATGTGCTTAGCTCTTACTTTTTTACAACCATCTTTTCCTTCCGCATAGATATGCCGGGTGGTTTTCGAAACGAGTATAGGGATAAATTTGCATATATATATATATATATATATATATATATATATATATATATATATATATATATATAAAACAATCAACAAATCTTCGTTAATGACATTTCTTTTACATGCACATCTTGGATTAGATTGTAAACGTTGGTGGTCTTGCTGGGCCTAAAATCAGATCAGCAACTACTTGAGCAAAGACGTAATCGCTCATGTTGTTTATTCTGCTGCTGAAACTGTTATTAGAAAGAGAAATTTGGGTCATCTTCAGAAGCTTTTCCCAGAAGAGTATTCACCATCTTCAACGCAGCTGCTTTTACGAGTGTTTCACCTCTGATGTGTGGTTTACACTGCTTTGCTACCAGGTCAATCAGGTACGCAACTTCGTACGACGCTGTGAGGCTCGAGTTGTCGATGTCAGTTCAGTTAAGTGCCATAGGTGATACACGTTTAGGCGATCATGTCTCTTTCGAGGCATGACTGCCCGGGCAGAATATTTTCCCGCAGTAGATTGCCATTACATTCTGTAGGAGGCTGGATACTAACCAAGGCTGTATAACCCAAATTGTCCTGTTATTTATCCCATAGCTTGAGAGAAGAGACGGATTATAATCTTTCCCATGGATATTTGCGCTAAGTGAATGCAACGAATTCAAATGGCATTCGAACTCTGCTTTACGTCTAAAGCCGAGAACAGGTAGAATAGCCTTTTTATCGAATCTCGTATTTCATATCTCTACGCAGAGATATGAAGAGGACCTGTAGCGGAAAAAAAGAAGAAAAAAGAAGTACCTAGATTGGGAACACCAGGTGCTTTAAGCTTAGATGTGCAGCTGTTTTTTTTTTAATCGTTTCACCCCGAGCAAGGCATTCCACTGCCACTATTGCGCAGGGGGTTACATAGGATCGGGGAAGTGATGGGAAAAGAATGATTAGATATAGAAAATGTCAGGAGGAGGGTGATAGACGGATGAGGGTACCGAGAATGAGGGCTGGTTAGATGGTGAGAGTGTTTGAGAAAATAGATGAAAGTTAGTGTGTTAGGAGTTGTCTATTGATCTTACATTTAAACTCCTGGAGATTGTAGCTGTTTTGAGGAAGCAGGCATCTGGAAGGGAATTCCACAGGCGGATAGTGCGAGAAAAGAAGCTGTTGGAGTAGAAATTACGGTTACTTCTTATCTTTTTCACTGTAAAAAGGTGGGACCTAGATGCTAATCAAGTATCTCGTTTAAATTCGTACCTAGGCGGCACCAATGACCTAAGTTCATCGGAGCAGAAGCCGTGAAAGTACTTATAGAAGAGGCACAGGGAAGCCACGTCACGCCGGTGATAGAGTGGTTGCAGCCGGTCCGCCAAGTCAGGATCAATCACGTTACAGATTCTCTGTTGTATTTTGTCAAGAAGCCCGAGGAGAGTAGCAGGGGCACCCGACGATGGATAATGGCTCGTAATTGTTAATCAGAGAGCACAGTTTTAATTCCCGTTGGGTTCGTTATATTTAGTTACACGTAAATAACTTTGAACAATGTATGAAACTACGATTTCCCCCCAGTTATGAGTTAATTAGTAAGCCTTGTATCACTAAACGATTGCTATTTAATTTTTTTGCAATTTACAAACATTTTTCTTGTAATCAAGATGCTCGATCTTCATTTTCTAAAATGTTCTGTCGAGCGTTTCGAAGTGAATATACAAATATCTTGGTCTGATTATCGGCGGAGAGGAATTCAGATTAGCGATTATTTCAGGAAGAATGCAAATAATGGTAGCTGTCAAAAGATCTAAGAACTATATAGAATGAGTGTATCCGCTGTCTGAAATCAGTGAGCTGATTATTACGTGTTAATACTATTCGGAAAGGTATTAATCAAACTCTTCCTTACAGCTAGGGATAAAATAACAGGGCAGATTGAGTTCTGTAGACTTGGTTGGTAACCAAACTATCGCAAAAACTAATGGCAACCTACGACGGGAAAATCTTCTGCCCATTCAGTCATGTCTCTTTCGATACATAATCGCCCAAGCGTGTATCTCGTATGGTACTTAACTGACTGAATGAAGAAAATAGTTGAAAACAAAAGTAAAGCTCCTGCTGGGCCTAAAGTGGGGGATCGAGTTTATATCGTTATTAACTAATAAACTGATCCCCCACTAATTACTACTTATTAATGTAATCCATCTCTTCTCCCTTCAGCTAGGGTTTAAATAGCAGGACAGAAAATTTTCTACCCTATCAGTCATGTCGTTTTCGAGACATGATCGACCAAGCGTGTATCACATATGGCATTTGACTGACTGATTGCGGATCCTGGGCATTAACAACATAATTATTTTTTAAATTCAAAAATCTCGAAGCAAGACAATAATACAACTGGGCTCTTGAAAGTAAAAAACCGAAAAACATCTAGAAGCAACAGGAAACCATAAATTTCAGACATTAGGAGGAGATTTTAGAAGTATGGTGTTTTAGTAGATTTTAGAAAGAACCGGAAAACCCAATACTAAACAGGAAATGAATAAAATTTCAGAGTTTAGGTGGAGATGTGATAAGTATAAATATTTCCATCTTCTTTCCACCACTAGGAAGTGGATGCGACACACGGTCACGGTTTAATGGGGAGGGGGGGGGGAGAACGCGTAAGGCACAAAAATGACCCAGTCCCCGCAACTGCCAGTCCAACCCTCTGGTGCAATAGGGTGGCGCGGCATCGGGACACTGTTCCCTGGGATCGGGCATCTCTCAGTATCATCATCATTTATCAATCACACCCAATGGTGTATAGGGCAGCAACTTTTTGTTGCTGTTGCAAACTGGTTTTTACGGAACAAGGTTGTTAGCCCTGCACCCAACCCCCAAAACTTAGTCCTTACGTTTACAGCACCTGGTATTCCCAAATGGTCACCCATTTAAATACTAACCAGGCTCGATGTTACTTAACTTCGGTGATCGGACGGGAACCGGTGCATTCAGCACGATATATCTCTCAATATAATTTTTCTCAATTGCATGCCTGTCCTCGGACAGAGAAGCATATCAGAGATTTTTAGCTTGCGTCCTTATTATTACCAGTGAGTACGTCATTTTGTTAATCCTTGTCATATTGTATTTTCTGCATTGTTGATTGGTTCGTCGTGTGAATTTGTTATTGTTTGGACTTTTGTTTCTTCTGTTGTGAGGAGACGAAGACCAGCCTTCCACTTCTACCGCTATACAGACAGTGACTCTTTCACCGTCTGTTTGAAAGAATGCCCCCATAAAGAGGGATGCAAGTTATTACTTGTAAATGCGGGAGAAATACAAAGAGTGCTATAATGAGAACGAGCTAATCGTCATCCTGGAAGTGGGAAAAGAGATAGCAACAAGAACAATTTCCCTGCTGACGTCAGACCCGAAAACACGAAAGTTTGTGGGCGTCAGCAGGGAAAATATGAAGGATACGTTGAAGAGTTTGGGTATTTGCCCAAAAGTGCTATCCAGGAGATCACGTGCCATGTGGGATGTCCTCCTCGGCTCGGAGGAGGACGCGAAAAAGCTAGCGGGGACTTGTTTGCAGGTGAAAGGCGTGAGACTACAAATAGAATACATGGGTGCAAGGCGCACTTACAACACAATCCACGGAGTGCCGCTGAAGATCAGTTGTTACCAGGTGGGAGCTTTTTTTTTTTAACCCAATTTGGCACGGTGGAATAAGTAAACAGGGTAGTCAGCAAGGCTGGCTTTCCAACCGAGGATGTCAGTGCATATGTCGTTGTAGATAGGCCGAACTTTCTACGAGTGCCTGACATTCTCTACGAGTGCCTGACATCCTCCTGTGCAGTGGAAAGAAATTGTTTGTCGCCGTGGAGGGGCGTAGACCGCATTGTTGGTTTTGCAGAGCGGCTAGCCACCTAACCAAAATGTGCCTCTCAAGAAAGCAGGAAGATAGAAATAGAAGGAAAAACATCGGAATCTCCAGCAACGAAGGAGGCACCAGCGGTGCAGTCGGAAAAGATAGCCTCCACTACAAAGACTGGATGGACGGAGCTAGTGAAAAAGGGGGAAGAAGGGGGCTTTCTCTCCTTCAAAACAAGACTCCCCAATAAAGAAGGCCGCTTCTCTCTCCAAAAAGGGAAAGAAGCAAGACCAACAGCAAGAGCAGCAACAGCAGAAACTGAAACAGCAGCAACAGAGCAGCAAAAACAGCAACAACAACACCAAGCCAGGATGCAGAGATGCAGGTGGATGAAATTTTTTTTTTTTTTTTTTTTTTTTAATCATTTCACCCCGAGCAAGGCAGAAACGCCACTGATGTGCAGGGGGTTACATAAGTGTAGAAAGATTAATTAGAAAAGAGTGAGGAGTACAAGCTAGTTAGAAAGGAACAATAGAAAACTGAGAAAGCAGGTGCAATGACAGGTACATGGGCGGAGAGAAAGGGAAGCTTATACAGGGGAGGGGAGAGAGAGCTAGAGGCCAGTGGTTAGTAGGTGAGTATTAACTTTGCTTTTAAATTTCTGGAGGTCGTAGCCGTCAGGAAAGCAAGAATACGGGAGTGAGTTCCACAGGCGGGAAGTGCGAGAGAGGAAGCTGCAGGAGTAGAATTGTCGTCTGCGTTTGGCTAACCTGACTGTGAATGGGTGGGACCCAGTTGCCAGTCTGGTTGAACGGGTAAACACCTGTTGAGGAGGCATCAGTGACTTAAGCTCATCCGAGCAGAAGCCATGAAAGTATTTATAGAAGAGACAGAGGGAGGCCACATTTCGACGATGGGAAAGTGGCTGCAGACGAGTCGCCAGATCAGTACCTATCACATTACAGACTCTCCTTTGGAGCTTGTCAAGAACACTGAGGAGAACGGCAGGGGCACCTGACCATAAATGGCAGCAGTACTCCATGCACGGACGGATGGTTGACTTGTATATATGCAGGATGGATTCAGGTGGAAAAAACATCCTGGATCGACATAGTGACCCAATCTTCTTAGCAGTAGATTTTGCTATGGATTCAATATAGTGCTTCCATTTGAGGTCTGAGGACAGGGTAAGTCCGAGGAGGCGTAGTGTATTACTCTCCGGGAGAATCATCTGGTCCATGCTTATGGGAGGCAGAAGAGGTTGCCTGTAATGGTTGACAGACAACAGCTTGGTCTTAGAGGAATTAAAGTTGACAAGCCACTTCTTGCCCCAGTTCACCACAGAGTGTAGATCCCGCTCAAGGTCAGCAGCGAGATTATGTCTGTCCGCCACGACAGGTTTCTTACTGGAGCGGGAGTATATTGTAGTGTCATCTGCGTAGATGCCTACTTGGGACCTGATCTCATCTGGGAGGTCGTTGATGAAAATAAGGAAGAGCGTTGGGCCCAGGATAGAGCCTTGTGGGACACCAGCATTCGTGCTGTAGGACGAAGAGGCACGCCCATTCAGAACGACCTTCATTTTGCGGTTATTTAAGAAAGATTGGATTAGGTCAAGCAGGCGACCGGTAATACCATAACCGCGTAGTTTGCATAGGAGGCCAGGGTGCCAAACCCTGTCGAAAGCCTTGGAGATATCCAGAGCAACCGCGCGAGCCTCGTCAGACTCATCAAGGGCCTGTAGCATGTACTCCGTTACAGTAGTTAGCAGGTCGGCTGTGGACCTGTCAAATCGGAATCCATATTGCCTGTCGGAGAACAGCTTGTGGGCGGTGAGATGATGAACTATTTCAGCATTTATTATAGCCTCGAACACTTTCCCGAATATTGGTAGGAGACTGATAGGGCGATAGTTGGATGGGTCCGAGGGTTCACCACAATTCTTAAAGACAGGAACGACTGAGGAGAATTTCCAGCATGCAGGAAAGCAGGAAGCAGAAAGGCAGTAGTTAAACAGTTTAGAGAGGACAGGGGAAAGTTCAGGGGCACACCTCTTAAGGACTATCACCGGGATTCCATCGTCTCCACACGCCTTATGGGGGTCGAGTTTTGAAATTACTCTGGATACTATTGTCGGGGTAATATACACGTCATGCAGTTTGGCCTCAGTTCTAATAGGGAAGTCGGGTGGGTGCACTCCGGACGAGTCGAGTGTGGAGTTGGATGAGAATCTGCGGGCAAAGCACTCAGCTTTCTCAGCAGATGACGTGAGAACGTCAAATCCATGGATTAAAGGAGGTATTGAGGATTTCCTATTGTTGAGCACTCGTTTACAAATCCTCCAATAGTCCTTGGAGCCGAACTTGCGGTCAGCTATGTGCTGTCGCATTCTCTCCGCAAACAACTGTTTGGCGTCATTTAGAGTTCTCTTGCACTCACTGCGAGCGGATGTGAACAGGCGCCTATTGTGATCAGTTGGCTGTCTCTGGAATAGATGGAAGTAATGGTTCCTGTGGGCAATGGCGGCTGAGCAGGCTGGAGAGAACCACGGAGGGGAATGAGGTTTTAAGCAATACTTCCTGGTGGGTATGAAGGCATCAATGCCAGCTTTCACCCATGACGAGACCTCAGAGGCACAGTCATCAACTGATAGGTCAAACACTTTTCCCCAAGGGACGTCGCAGAGGAAATCGCGAAAGGCTTCCCAGTCAGCTTTTTGGTAGAGGTAGGAGGTTCTATGAGTAGGGGGATCCTGGGGGGAGTGAGATTGGAAAGAAATACTGAGGGAGACTACAGCGTGGTCGGAGTTGCCGAGAGGGCAAAGCTGCGAGACTTGACAGGCGTCGGGCGCAGAGGTGAAACATATATCTAGCAGTGAGGAATGACCCGAGGGTGTGCTTGGGAAGCGAGTGGGGAAGTCCACCACTTGCGTAAGGGATTGGGAAATAGCAAAGTTCATGGCGTGAGTGCCCGCCGAATCAGTAACAGCGTTTTCAAGCCACTCAGAGTGATGGGCATTGAGGTCTCCAAATACAAATATGTGGGCAAATGGGTGATAGGTAATAGCCTTATCTATGTCGTCGGCAATGCTATCTAGTAGGGAGCAGTCAGGAGAGGAGGGAGAACGGTAAAGGAAGAATAGGTAGCTAACCGAACTGAGGAGAGACAAGCGGAGACATATGTATTGGTGGTCAGTAGATTCGAGTGAAGTCACCCTAGTTATGGGGAGGTGTTCGCTGACATAAACACCCAGCCCATGCATGTGGACAGTAGAATCCTTCCTTAAAAGGGGAAGATAACCAGGGATGAAGAGGTCAGAGGAGGGAATAGTTGAGTTGAGGTTAGTTTCGCAGAGCGCGAGGATGTCAGGGGACTTTTCATGCAGGAACGCTTCTACACTAGCAAAGTTAGTACGAATGCCTCGGATATTAGTGAAGGAGAGGTTAATGGGCTTAGGTGGTTTGGATTTAGCTGGTTTAGGGTCATTTCTGTTTTGTCTTGTCATGTTTTTGGTTTATAGAAAGGGACCTAGGGTAGAGGATACAGGCGGTCATTACCCACGATCTGAGCTGGGAGGGGGACTGGCTAGGGCTGCAACAAGGTGTGGCCTCGGGGTTGCCCACCGAAAGCGCTTGCAGGGACACCTATCCATGCGCGACATGGCACTACAAGAACCCCGATATTATACAACTGTTGATCAGAGCAGCCGCTCTTGACGCTACGCAAGAGTTAGGGCTCCTAACTACCAGCCACTACGGTCGTCGTCCTTGAAGAGGAGTCATGAGGAGGAGGAAGAGGATGGCGTTACAAAGAAGGGAAAAATGGACTTTGGAGATCGCAGCGGGGCTGTATCATTACTAGGACTCATTCCACGTCGGTTTCACCGGAAAGGACAGTTATCATATGGGGGAGGAGTCAGAGTGTCTTTCCCCACACCCTCCTCCATACCGGAGGCGCCCTCTTCCTAGTCAGAGGCCCCCTTTTTCCAACCTGAAACACCCTCCCCCAAAGTCGATCATCCCTCCCCCAATATAGAAAATTCCTCCCAAAAAGGGAAAAAGAAAAGGAAGAATCCCTTTAGGCACCCAAAGGTCTGTAAGAAAGATCGACAGGCCTTGGGAAAGGAACTTACCTCACAAAATAGGCCCTTCTATGGCCTCTATTTAAGCTTACCATAGTTGACGGAAAGTCAACTGAAGACCCACAAAATTTCCCTGAGGCCCCATTATTAGAAGTACCAGGGGGAATTTGAAGATTTGGGACTTCGTCCAGGGAGCCATTGAGGCGTTCCTTAAAATTAGGATGTTCTCTGGGAACAGATTTTCGCTCCGTATGTAACCAGAAGTAATTTTTCCCTTACTTTTTTCAGGTTTAAAAGATGTCAATTAAGTTAGCTTGTTTGAATGCGAGGGGCCTTAGGGATCGGAATAAGGCTGCCCGCCTGCTTCGGGACCTCTTGTCCTTCGGGGTGGATGTCGCCGCGACCCAAGAGACTCACTTTGTTTGCAAGGCCGATGCTTGTGTGCTGTCTAACGACTTTTTCGTCTATTCAGCATATGGGAACCGGCTGGACAGAGAAGTTTCTTTGCTGGTTAAGCGTATCCTGGATGCGAAGGTGGATCTTGTCCATGTCTGTGCCGAGATCGGCTGATCGTGGCCGATATTGCAGTGAAAAGCAATGCGTTTCGACTGGTTGCGGTTTATGCGCTCAGCAAGTAGGTGGATTCAACGCGACTCGTCTTAGTGGGGAACTGGAATACCATCCTGGACTCCAAGTGGGATAGAGGGCGGGGAGCTAGCGGGAAGGCGCGTGATCGCAGCTTGGTTAATCTGATCGACGAGTACGGGCTCGTCGATAGATACTGGGTCGATCACCCGGGTGGGAAGATGTGGACGTGGGCGAAGAATTGGCTCTCTACCCAGGTGGTTAGCTACCTGGATAAAATGTTAGTTCGTGAAGCCGACACAAATCTTTTAGATTGTCTTACGTTCCACTAGTTAGGCCCCTCGGACCATAAACTCGGGTGTCTGAAGGATTGAGAGGTGATGGATGGGTTCTTGTGGTGAATGTACAAATTGTAATGAGTGATTGGGTCGTGTTAGTGTTTAGCTAGGTATAGGATAGATACTAAAGACCACCTTCTATCCCACTTTTCGGCCTTGTGTCACAACTTTTGTATTTTTTACGCAAATACATATTCAGAGATACAACTGAGCCGCGCTCTGTTTTCCAGGACAGAGACGCAACTGAGAGATGATTTGGATCCCAACCCACTATAAAAAGTGGCAGATAAAGTATAGAGTTAAAAAAATTGGAAACCAATCTTAAACAGGAAAACCAATCTTAAACATGAAACAAGTTATAAATCTCTACTCCTGTTTAAAAGACTGTGGATGAGTGCGAACTGGACAACATGTGAACCCTATCTTCTCCTACTTAGCAAAGAACCCTAGTATTAAAAATGAAATGCTATAGATCTATCCGAGACATCACTTATGTACCACGGAACAGGTGGCAGGGGAAACAAGAAACAGGCCCGTCGGAGGACTTACCAAAAATAATAAGAGGGAATTGAAAGGTTATGGATACGTTCTAAAAACCAACAATTTTGCACTGTCATCCTAACATGTATCACTAGTTTAGGCAAAAGAAGTATGAGACAGTGGGAAAAAGGAGCTGACAACATCACTGGATAATCTGGAAGATCCTCCGCTGAAAATTAGATATTGGCACGCAGCCGAGTTATGTGGAGAGAGCTGGTCAGATGCTTAGGTGCACAGCGATCCTACGACCACACTTTGTCATGATGATGATGATGATGATTATGCAGATATACTGAAAAGGAAACAAAAAACTGGGCCCCTAATGTGCTGTAATGGCTAGCAGGCTGGTCTTGCTAGAACAGTTACGACTGAGTAGTGAGTTCGATCCTCAATGTATGCCCCATAATTTCTAGCTTGCACCACATTTAAGCTACGCCTAGTCAGTCAGGTAAGTGCCATACGTGATACACGCTTGGGCGATCATGTCTCGAGACATGACTGACTGGGCAGAAGATTATCCCGCAGTAGGTTGCCATTGCTTTCTGCGGTAGATTGGTTGCCGACCAAGGCTATAGAACCCAATCTGTCCTGCTATTTAACCCATAACTGGAAGGAAGAGACGGATTAATACCTTTCCCAAGGGTATTTGCGCGTAAGTGAATACAATGGCTTCAACTGGAATATCGAACTCGGCTCCCCGGTTTCTCGTTCCAAGCCGATATCCACTGTACCACAACGCACATAGAATATCTCCATAAGTAAGAGAGAAACATCCCGGGGTATACATTGGATACTGCTGCCATATTTGGTCGGGTGCTCATCTCGAGGTTCTTGACAAAATCCAAAGGAGGATCAGCAACGTAATCGATCCTGATTTGGTGTCTCGACTTCAGTCCCCTTTCTCACGACGGGATGTGGCTTCCCTCTGACTTTTCTACAATTATTTTCACGGCTTCTCTTATGACGAGTTTCGTTCTCTGGTGCCTCGATCACATGAATTTATACGCGTTACTTGATTGGCATCTAGGTCCCACCCTTTCACCGTCAAAATAGACAAGTGTCACCGCCACTTCTACTCTAATAGTTTCTTTTCTCGCACTTTTAGTTTGTGGAGTTCCCTTCCGTATACATGCTTTTTTATTAGCTACATTCTCCAAAACGTCAGTTGCCATCTCTAAATCTTATCCACCTTCTTAGGCCTCCTCTTTACCCTGTTTTTTTTTTTTCATTTACTGTGACGCTCTGCACATCAGTAGCGGTTCTGCCTTGCTTAGAGCAAAATGCTTATTTAAAAAACATGCAACCTTAACTGGAAATCATCAGTGGTTGAAAACGTATATTGGTGTCCATTTTTTTCTCGGGAAAAAGCTAAGAATCCATCATTCCCCAAAGGATGTAACTGTCAGGTAATTGAGAAGGACGCTGCACAGGGTCATAATGAAAGCTTGGATCTGTTGTCGCTAATGTCGCGGAAAGAAACAATCCCATCGACTTTTAATGTATCAAATTATTGCTTCACATTCTTTCAAACATCTGCTTGAAAATATATTCATTAGGTTAATAAATTAGGATAATGTTTATTGAGATCAATACGAGGTCAATCGCTCTTGTGCGTGTCAACGAGCCATGTGTAAGTATCCCATGAATTTATGAGAGTTTTATCCATCAACTGCTCGGCGGACAGCTGTGTGAGGGCAAAAGCTGACGTTGCATTTTGGCGGAATGATTAATGATGCAATCATCCGATAAATGGAGGAACTTTTATTACGAGGAACAAACCGATTTTAGACGCACACGCAGAGTTAAATTAGCATTAGAAAGGCGATTTTTTCCCAAAAAGTTACCTTGTTTATGGCATTTGTGTCTAATGCCAGAAATTGAGATACTTGGAAATTAATAGTCACAAACGTACCTATAAAAATGATTGGCTAGGACGGATAAAGTGCAAGCTAGCATGATGGATTCAGTTATTTAGTAAGAGAGAGGCAGAAAGAAGAGGAGGACGATAGTAAATAATAACAGGAAGGTGATAGGTTGAGAGGGTAAAATAAATAAAATAAAAAGAAGAAAGAGAAGAAAAAGTGACAGGTTAAGAGTGTTTAGAACTAAGATAAAGAGGAGAAAGAGGAGAAGAAGGCGATAGGTTGAGGAGGAGTGGAACTAGAATAAAGAGAAAAAAGTGATAGATTGAGAGGGTGTAGCACTACGATAAAGAAGAAGAAAACGATCATAGGTTGAGAGGTGTACAACTAGGATAAAGAGAAGGGGAAGAAGGTGATAGGCCGAGGAGAAGGACTATGATAAAGAGGAGGAAAAGAATAAGAGGTGTAGAACTAAGAAAAAAGAGGAGGAGGAGAAAGTGATAGGTGGACGAATAGAACTAAGAGAAAGCGGAGAAGAAAAAGGTGATAAGTTGAGACGGTGTTGAAGTAGGATAAATAGGAGGCAGAGAAGAAGGTGATAGGTTGAGGAGCTGTAGAACTAGGATATAGAGAAGGAGAAGAGGAAGAAGGTGATTGGTTGAGAGGGTGTAGGACAAGGATAGATATGGGAAGAGGAGGAGAAAGAGGAACTGTAGCGGTAACAAAGAGAGAAGTTGGAGTAGAAGAAGAAAATGAAAGGAGGAGGAAGAGCAGAAGTCGAATGAAAAGAAATTAGAGACAGACGAAAGGGAGTATAATAAAATGAAGAAAGAGAAGGAGTATGAAGTGAAGTAGAGAATGATGGCGTGAAAAGAAAAGGAGAAGAAAGAGGAAAAGGAAAGAAAGAAAGAAGAGCAGAACAGGAAAGGAATGAAAAAGTTACAGGAAAGGAAATAAAGGAGGGAAGGAAGGGAGTGGAAGAAGAAAAGAAAGAAGTTTAATAAAATTGGAGGAAGAAGAAAGGAAGTAGAAATGAAGAGGAAGAGGTAAAAAAAATCAAAAGTAGAATAGTCAGTCAGTTAAGTGCCATACGCGATACACGCTTGGGCGATCATGTCTCGAAAGAGACATGACTGACTGGGCAGAAAATTATCCCGCAGTAGGTTGCCATTGCTTTTTGCGGTAGATTGGTTGCCGATCAAGGCTATAGAACCCAATCTGTCCTGCTATTTAACCCATAACTGGAAGGAAGAGACGGATGAATACCTTTCCCAAGGGTATTTGCGCGTAAGTGAATACAATGGATTCAACTGGAATTCGAACTCGGCTCGTGATCACAAGGAGACTGCTGTCATATCTGGTCGTGTGACCCTGCTATTGATCTAGGGGTTCTTGACCCAACCCAACGGAGAATCTGCAATGTAATTGATCCCAACCTGGTAGCTCAACTCCAGTCACTTTCTCACCGATGTAATGTGGCTTTTCTCTGTCTCTTCTACAAATATTTTCACGGCTTCTGCTCCGATGAGCTTAGCTCCCTAGTGCCCCCTGGTGCCCCCTCTGCATGAATTTAGTCGAGATACTAGGTCCCACTATTTTACAGTAAAACTGATAACTTCTACTCTACCGGCTTCTTTGCTTGCACTTCCCGCCTGTGGAATTCCCTTCCGTATACTTGCTTCCTTGACAGCTACAATCTCCAAGAATTCAAATGCAATGTCATTATCTCCCTTTTCCCTGAAAACCCTTGAATCATGTTCTTTTTCCTTTTCACTCCACTCTCATGCAACCCTCTTCACACCGGTATCCCCATCCTTTTCTTACTCGTTCTCTGACTACACTCTAACTTGTTCCTCTTTCTTATCACTCACCTCTTATGTAACCCCCTGCGCACCAGTGGCAGTTCTGCCTTGCTTGGAGTGAAAGGATTAAAACAAAGAAGAAGAAAAAGTAAAATAAAGAACAGGTGAAAATTAAGGAGGTTGGAATGAAGTGAATAAAAGGGAGTAGATCGGACAGCAAAAAAATTGAAACAAGTCGAGTCAGGTGAATAAAGATGGGGTAGAGAAAAGAGAATAGGAGGTAAAATAGAAAGTGCTGAGAAAGAGAGAAAAAGAGAGAGAGCAGGATAAAAAGATGGTGAAGAAAAATGAGGAGGAAGAGTAGAAGAAGAAGGAGGGGAAGTAGAAGAAGAATGTTTGGAAAGTGAGAAGAAGAAGAAGATGGGAGGAAGATAGGGAGTAGAACAGAAATTAAGAGGAGGAGGTGGAGGAAAAGAAAAAATCAGAGAAAGTTATGAAGAAGGAGAGAGGATTAGGATGAGGAGTTGTAGCAAAAGAGAAATAGAAAGTATGAAAAGAAGAAGTTGAATGGAAAGAGGAGTAGGCGTAGGAAGAGATAAGGAGAAAGCTGGAGTAGAAGAGAGCAGAAAAAGAAACTCGTTGAAGAAGAAGAAGCAGAAGAAGACAGAGAGGGAGGTTGCGCAGAAGAAAAAGACAGGGAAAAGAAAGAAGGTAATGGCGACTGTTTATCCAACATTTCTGTAAATAAAACCAGTGATTCGTTCAAAGAATTGTCCGTTAAGTGCCATACGTAATACATGCTTACGTGACCATGTTTCTTTCGAGACAACCGACTTGGAAGAATATTTTCCCACAGTAGGTTGCTTTTACTTTCTGTCGTAGACTGGTTGCTAGCCACGGCTACAGAACCCACTCTGTAATGCTATTTATCCAATAACTGGAGAGAGAGGTGACGGATTAATACCTTTCCCACGGGTATGTGCGCGTAAGTGAAGACAATGATTTCAACTTGAAGTCGAACTCGGCTGGTAAATTTCTTGTTCCCAACTGATATCCGCTGCACCACAAGTTAAAGGACGTCATACGGGTGCAAATAAAAAACGTAATACGTTTAGGCAATATAAGATCGGCAGGAAAAATCATGTCATACGAGAAATAACACTAATAAAAAAAAGACGACATTTTCTAAAGTTCTCGGGTTAAATACTTTATGGTATTCCAAACTGACATTAAAAAACAGCCTTTTCCGACATATATCGAAAAAATCAGACAAATATGTTCACAAAAAAACATTCTAGTAAAAAGCAATGAGAACAATATATGGAAAAATTTAGCGAAAAAATTCCATTAAAAGGTCAAAGTTTAAGTGGGATCATCCTGAATCGAGATGAGATATTATTCCCGGAATTAGTCAACCTTATATAATTCATTTAATGGAGAAAAAATTTTCTTTCGAAAGAAACGAAAATTAAACTAATATTTAAGCATGCTATTATACTGGAGGACGTGCGTTGTGGTACAGTGGCTATCGGCTCGGAACGAGAAACCGGGGAGCCGAGATCGAATTCCAATTGAATCCATTGTATTCACTTACGCGCAAATACCCTTGGGAAAGGTATTAATCCGTTTCTTCCTTCCAGTTATGGGTTAAATAACAGGATAGAGAAGGGATAGATTATATTACGTGATTATATTAAGTATTAGTGGGGGATCAGTTTATTACTTCTTAACAATAGAAAACTGATCCCCCATTTTATACCCAGTACAAATTTTAATTATATTTCCAACTATTATATTCAGTCAGTCAGTTATGTGCCATACGTGATACACGCTTTGGGCGATCATGTCTCGAAAGAGACATGACTGACAGGGCAGAAGATTATCCCGCAGTAGGTTGCCATTGCTTTCTGCGGTAGACTGGTTGCCAGCCAAGGTTATAGAATCCAATCTGTCCTATTATTTAACCTATAATTGGATGAAAGAAACTGATTAATGCTATTTATCTAATAACTGGAGAGAGAATAGACGGATTAATACCTTTCCCAAGGGCATTTGTGCGTAAGTGAATGCAAGGAATTTTACTGAAATTCGAACTTCGGACCCTGATCTCTTGTACTGAGTCGATATCCACTGCACCACAACACACCTTGCTGTGTAAAATGATTATAAAAAAATAGAAGCAATTTAGAAAATTATAGTTTACTCATAATGTCTGCTCTTTGAACTGACAGAGAGAGAATACCAGATAATGCAAATAGTTTGACGAAACAAGCAATTTGATTGGATAACTGCGACTCAAATATCTGACCCACGTATTGTGCAAAATAACAAGCTATTGGCATTCGTTGTTCGTTGCAGCAGTAAGTGTTACTAGAAAGATTTTGGTTGCCATCACGTGTCTGTAACAGTTTAATATAATTATTCATCAAAATACAATACCCTGATGTGACAAAAGTTATGGAATTGATTGTGAGCAAAGAAAAAGGTAAAGGCATATTAGTATGACTATCGGCTCGGTCTACTCATGACAAAGCAATGTAAGATGTCGAAGTTCAAACGAAAATTGTTAATGGATGCGAAAGGGATAGGATATTCCTTTTCTGAAATTGTGGGACATTCTCTTGTCTAGAGTGTCACGTATCTACAAAGAAAACCCGAAGAAAGACATTAGGTGATTAGAAGACAAGTAGTTGTAGAACACGAATAAGGAAAAGGAGCAGAAAATAAATAAATGAATTCGGTAGGATTGAAGTAAGAGAATAATAAAGAGTACAGTGGTCAACAACAGTTTTTTACTAATCAGGACCAGAAGCTGAAATTTTATTTACTAATTATTTAATTGTATTTTCTTATACTCAATAGAAGTAGACGGGTTCACACTAATCCGCGGTTTATTGAACAGGAGTAGAGCTTATTCATTATTTTCTGATTAGGATTTCAATTCCTATCCCTTCTAAAGTTTTCTGCGAGTCAATACTTCTAACGTCTAGCAGTGAATTTTATTTACTTATTATTTCTTTCCTTTTCCTCAATAGGCTCGTCTATCACATAGTTCGTATTCCTCCGCGGTCATTTGAACATGAGTAGAGTTTATCCATTATTTTCTGTTTAGGATTTCGATTCCAATCCCTTTTAAAGTTTTCTGCGAGTCTATATTTCTAACGTCTAGCAGTGAATTTTATTTACTTGTTATTTCTTTTCTTTTCCTCAGTAGGAGTCAATAGGCCGATCTATCACATGGTTCGTATTCCACCGCTTTCTTTTTTTTTTTTTTTAACAGAAGTAGAGCTTATCCATTGTTTCATGTTTAGGATTTCATTTCCGGTTTCTTTTAAAGTCTGCTTCAACCCTATATTTCTAACATTTTGCCTTAAATTTTATTTACATATATTTTTTCTTCCCTTCAGTTGGAGTAGATTGGAGCGCCTATCGGCCGGATCATTTTCCTTCGTTGTATTTGGAACAAGAATAAAGGTTTATTCCTTATTCCCTCTTTAGGTTTAGGTTTTCCGTTCCTTCTAAAGTTTTTCATTTCATCTTGTTTCTCTTCCAGTAACACGTTTTTTTTTCAAACTTTTTTTTCATTTGATATCGCCACTTAAAGTGACTAGTTTTTGAGCATATAGATTTATACATGTTTCTCTTGAGAAAAGACAACAAAGATGTTAACCACTATTTCTTTATTAAACTGTTCGTTTACAAGAATACTGTTTAATATGTTCGTTGTCAATTCTCCAGAAAAAAGAGAATTAATATATCTAGTTTCTTATGTTTGAGTTTTATTAAAATTAAAAATAGGTTTTAAAAACAATAATAATAGTGTTCAGATTTTATACAAAAAATAATGGTGTTAAAAAAATTAACTTTTTTTTTTTTTCGGTCTATTGTATTTTATTTTATCGAGCCATGAATGAATGATTTTCGGAATTTCTTTGAGCTTTCACGCTCATCTTTAATCACTGAATGCCAATGAAATTTGCTAAGCATAAAAATATATTAATGTTATTTTGGATTAGGAGAAATCAATGTGAAGTCAACTTAAAATAGAAAAAAGGCTGCTGTATGTGGCGTAGAAGAAGTGAAGGAGAGACGGAGAACAGGAAGATGAAAAGGAAGAAAAATAAATAAGATGGTGGAATGGAGCAGAAGAAAGAACGTCGAAGGAGGAGGAAGGGAGAAGAACATGAAGAAGAGGAAAAAAACAAATAGAAAGACAGGGAGAAAAAGAAGGTGGCAGTAAAAGGTGAGTCGTAGAACCTGAAAAAAAGCGAAGGCAATAAACAGAAGGTAGAGCAGACGCAGAAGGGAATAGGAGGAGAGGGAGATATGGAGGAGAAGGAGGAGGGAGAGACGAACAAAAATAAAGAGAAGAAGAAAATAAATAGCAGACGAAGTGGGTGATAGGAAGACGATTTGTATCAAACACGGTTAAGAAGAGGAGGAGGAGACAATAAAGAGATAAAGACTAGGAATAGGAGTAGAAAAATAATAAAGAAGAGGAAGAGAAAATAAACACAAGAAGGTGGTGGGGGTAGAAACTGAAGAAGAATAAAGAGGCGGAGAAGGAAACAAATAGGTGAAGGAAGATGAGAAGAAAATAAATAAAAAGAGGAAGATCAGAAGCAGGCACAGTAGATTTACATTTTACGGTTATCAACCATTTACAAGTTATTTAAAATCAAAAACTATTTTTGTATCGTAATAATATTTTTCGAGATAATAATTATTTACTGATCCAAGTTTAACTATTCAACCCATTGCTGAAGAAGAATTAGAAAGAGAAGGAGGAGGAGGAGGAGGATTAAAAAAAGATATAGTCGTACATTCACTATTCGTTTGTCCTAAATTCCACAATGCACTTTACTCTCTTAATGTTATTTACCTTTGCCAGAAAGACTAAGTTTCTACAATGACAGAGTTTTTAAATCATAATGATCTGTCTCCTAGACAGATTACCAACCAAAGCACAATCTATCCTGCGACTAAACCCCGAACCAGAAAGACTAAGCTTCTACAATGACAGAGTTTTTAAATCATAATGATCTCTCTCCTAGACAGATTACCAACCAAAGCACAATCTATCCTGCGACTAAACCCCGAACCAGAAAGACTAAACTCATACAATGACAGAGTTTTTAAATCATTATGATCTGTCTCCTAGACAGATTACCAACCAAAGCACAATCTATCCTGCGACTAAACCCTGAACCAGAAAGACTAAACTCATACAATGACAGAGTTTTTAAATCATTATGATCTTTCTCCTAGACAGATTACCAACCAAAGCACAATCTATCCTGCGACTAAATCCCGAACCAGAAAGACTAAACTCATACAATGACAGAGTTTTTAAATCAGAGTGATCTTTCTCCTAGAGCAGTGGTTCCCAACCTTTGTTGCCCCGTTCCCCCTTTTCCAGTCACTTATTCATTTGTGGGCCCCTACAACGGAATAAGTAAAACCAGGAAAATAAAAGATTCTTCTGTCAAAAATATACATTCATGTAAAATGCCCTAGAATTTTAATTCTAGTGTGAAACTGGTCAGTATTATAATCATCTTCAATCGAAAAACACACTGAAGTTCTTTTTTAAAGACTTGGGACTTAGGGGGACAAGATGTGGGTGGGGGTAAAGCACAAACATACGAACATTGTAATATACAGTACAACTGTATGTGTTGTCATGGGGCAAATCACACATGAATATTGAACATATAAAGCCTGCGATTAAAACATAAGCATTACTTCATTTAACACAACTGTATGTGATATTTCATTCATCTTATTGATAAAGTTGAGATTTGCACTGTCAATGGGAAGAGGCATCTTACAAGTTGAAGAAAGTAAGTTTGAAACCATAGATAAAATTATAGGGTGTGGGCTGCACATCTAGCACATTATGAGTATACGCCGGTACGAATTAGAATCTTTTGGACCCCTTGAAATTCTTTCATGAATCCCCTTGATGTCCATGGAGATTCTAGACAGACTACCAATAAAAACTCAATCGATCCTGAAACTAAACCCCAAACCAGAAATATTTCACAAAGAGACATGACTTTTGTACTGTCTAGCACCAATCCGAAACTGATAGCGCAACAATGATCAATGCGTCTTTTAATGGCATTTGCCTTTGCCATAAAACTAAGCCTCTTTCAATGGCATAGTATTTAAATCATTGTGATCTTTCTCCTAGACAGACTAACAATTAAAGCCTAATCTATCTTGCAACTAAACCTAAAACCAGAAAGACTAAGTTCCTTCAAAAGCATAGTTTTTACATCAGAGTGATCTTTCTCCTAGACAGATTACCAACCAAAGCACAATCTATCCTGCGACTAAACCCCGAACCAGAAAGACTAAACTCATACAATGACAGCGTTTTTAAATCATAATGATCTCTCTCCTAGACAGATTACCAACCAAAGCACAATCTATCCTGCGACTAAACCCCGAACCAGAAAGACTAAACTCATACAATGACAGCGTTTTTAAATCATAATGATCTCTCTCCTAGACAGATTACCAACCAAAGCACAATCTATCCTGCGACTAAACCCCGAACCAGAAAGACTAAACTCATACAATGACAGAGTTTTTAAATCATTATGATCTGTCTCCTAGACAGATTACCAACCAAAGCACAATCTATCCTGCGACTAAACCCTGAACCAGAAAGACTAAACTCATACAATGACAGAGTTTTTAAATCATTATGATCTGTCTCCTAGACAGATTACCAACCAAAGCACAATCTATCCTGCGACTAAACCCTGAACCAGAAAGACTAAACTCATACAATGACAGAGTTTTTAAATCAGAGTGATCTTTCTCCTAGACAGACTAACAATTAAAGCCTAATCTATCTTGCAACTAAACCTAAAACCAGAAAGACTAAGTTCCTTCAAAAGCATAGTTTTTACATCAGAGTGATCTTTCTCCTAGACAGATTACCAACCAAAACCCAGTGTATCCTGCGACTAAACTTAAAACCAGAAATAATTCTCAAGGAGACATGACTTCTGTGCTGTCTGGCACCAATCCGAAATTGATATATTAGCAATGATCAATGCGATAAAACATTTATTTAATTATTCAGAATTAATGTCAAAGGCTAAGATTTATTCGTTTAACGAGTAAAATAAATCACTCGTAAAAAAACTGACGCAAAAATATTTGCAGAACTCTTAAATCTTTTCGTTATTTCTATTGTCTGGACTTGTGGAAATTCCACAAAGATCAACAACTAAATTATCGTTTCTCTCGCATATATTACGGCGATTGGTTAATATATTGATAATAAATTTATACGTTACTTTTTTTACATCAGGTTCCTTCAATACGTAGGCGACTATGTCTGTCTACAGATTCTATTTATTCTCTGTGAATTGCTAATGTTGAATTGGAAAATCAATGTATTTCGTTCCCTCGTTGCCTTGTTCATGGTCGGCTGTGTGGGTGTTGTAATGCTTCAAATTAAAAATCGAAGAGAAGAGTTCGAATTCTAAGCGTTTTGTTGCATTCATTTGTGTGCAATTACTTTTGAAAAAGATATGAATTCATATATTTTCCCACCAAACAATGGATTAAATAGTATAAATTGCTTCTCAAAAATTATTGTTATTTACAAAAAAAGCAAAAAAAAAAAACCCCCAAAAAACAAAGACAAACAAACAAACAAACAAAAAAAAAACCCAGACAAATCCAAAACAAAAAACAAAAAAAAACAAAAAAAAAAAACAACTTTCATTACAATATTCCCTTGGCCCATAAAAATTCTTAAAATGAAAAAATAGGTTTCGGCTTTAAATAACTAACAACGGGTTAGTACGCCACAAACACACAAACAAATCAATGCCTTCTTTATGGTTTGAATTAAGTTTTCCTTTTCTTAGACTGGGAGGCAAACAAGGTTAGAGAGATGCTATTTAACCCATAGCTAGGATCTCGAAAAGGTTTCGCTCTTTCTCGGCTTTCGTGGCTCTCTTTAACAGCATAGCGCCAGCAATCGTCTCCTAGCTGGTCTTAGCTACCAGAGTCGATGTCTATGAGTTTCAGTAACTGCAAAGTATGATTAGTAGTTACGATAATCGACTCGCCAATAAGATTCATTCCTCTAAACAGAAATTAGTGAAATCTCAATACAATAAGAAACAAATCATTAAAAAAATGAGCATATTTAGCAATCAATAAACCTTTTTTATTCCGCAATACCGAACCAATGAACATAATTGATTGGTTTTCAAAAAAAAAAAAAAAATTACAAGATAAATCAAGTGTGCGTCTTAGAATCCGGTGCGACTTCAATGCCTAAAATTATGGAAAAGTTCGCTTCGGCCTTTCGTCAATGGTCGTTTTGCGTCGTCGTTCACAATTTGATTTTCTACCTTTACCAAATGTAGTCTTTTTCTTAGACTGAGAGGCAACCAAGGTTAGAGAGCAACGTCTACGCTGCTATTTAACCCATAGTTTGGAGGAGAGGATAGAGATTCATGTATCATTTAATATCAAAAGTTTCCGACGAACGCCTGAATCTGGTTTTCCTTAGAAAAAGTCCTCCATCCAATGAAAACATTCTGCAGCGTTCGGAAAAGGTGTTAATCAGTCGGTACAAAGTTAGCTGAATGTTACTGGGAGGTAGAACAGACCAACCGAGTTCCAAACTTTTTTCTATGTTGTTCTTACTATATGTAACCTTGCATTTTCATGGAAAACGGAATTTTTCAATTATTCTTCTGCGGCTGCCACTGCAACTAATTGCTAAGATATTTTAGTGCACTTCAATTTTATAGTTAGTAGTAATAGTAGTCATCCAGTTTTTTCGCAAGATAATGGTAGAGCCCACTTTAGTAGAAAATTCAGTCCTTTTGCAAGAAATCTGGAAAGTGTTCTCACAGAAGACGCAAAGTGCGACACAGAGAACGAAGGCGAATTGGCATGGCAAAAGACGCATTCCAGAAGCTGAGCAGAGTATTAAGAAAGAGAAAAATGTCGCTAGAAACAAAGAAAAGAGTACTGGATTGCTATGCAATGTCAGTTCTTCAATATGGCAGTGAATTCTGGACAATATCACCGAAGATGAAATAAAAACTAGAAGCAACTGAAATGTAGTTCTACAGAAGGATGCTGCGGATATCATGGATCAAGCATGTGAGCAATGATGAGCTTTTAGAAAGGATGGAAACGAAAAGGAAATGAATACTGAGTATCAGGAAAAGACAGCTGAAGTTATTGGAACATGCAATGAGGAAGGAGAACTTGGAGAAACTAATACCCACAGGTCAGATAGAAGGAAAGAGAGACAGAGGAAAGCAGCGGATAACATATTTGAAGGGCCTGAGCAGGTGGATGACAGAACGGGGGTTGCATGAGAAGAAAGCGTTCTAAGAGCCACCAGGGATAGCGAGACGTGGAAAGCCTTGATCGCCTACGTCCTCAAAGAACACGGCACATAGAAGAAGAAGATTTTGGCGTGGATTGTCAAGTCTATTTTTACACGACACTCTCTTCTGAAGGTGCGGCAGAAGAACCAGTAATTATGGTTTGGCATTGCTACCTCTGCTTCCTTCGATGTCTTCTGATCTCGAAAAGGTTTCGCCCTTTCCCGGCTTTCGTGGCTCTCTTGTACAGCATAGCGACAGCAATCGTCTGCTAGCTGTTCTTAGTTATCAAAGTCGATGTCTATGAGTTTCAGTAACTGCAAAGTATGATTAGTAGTTAGGATAATCCGCTCGCCAATAAGATTCATTCCCCAAAACAGAAATTAGAGAAATCTTAATACAATAAGAAACAAATCATTAAAAAAATGAGCATATTTTGTTTATTCAGCAGATGTTGGAAATTAATTTCTAGCAATCAATAAACCTTTTTTATTCCGCAATACCGAAGCAATGAACATAATTGATTGGTTTTCAAAAAGATATTACAACATAAATCAAGTGTGCGTCTTAGAATCAGGTGCGACTTCAATGCCTAAAATTATGGAAAAGTTCGCTTCGGCCTCTCGTCCATGGTCGTTTTGCGTCGTCGTTCACAATTTGATTTTCTACCTTTACCAAATGAAACTTTCGACCTTATTCCTGTTATCCATTTACTGGTATCCCAGTGGCTATTTGGTAGAACGGTCTGAGTCTACAGATATGAAACATGTTTCATTTAAGAAAATTCAATGTTGAATATAAATACAATATTTCAATTTGAGGAACATCTCACTCCAGCATCTTCGCAGTCTTGAGATTCCCATTCAACTAAGGGGCAATCCAACAAGGAATCCTCGTAGCCAACACAATCAATAAAATCCATTAACGTTGGGCCCATTGGGTTTTCATTTGGTGTGACTTTGTAGACAGTACCGTTTCTGAAATAAACAATATACAGTGTTATATACTCATGGAGATATAGTTGTTTATAAACAGATTTCAATGTCAAATAAGCAAAAATTGAGATCTAGAGCTATATTTTTGAATAACTTTTAAAAAATATGCTTCTTTTACTTCTTTTAGGTGCAGTGTCCTCTCAACGTATGCGATCATGGCTCTTCACAGTTTCCTGTCCTTTATCGCACTTAGAAAATTTTGTCTTTTTTCCCTTAATCCCTGTTCTGCCGATCATTTACACAAGCTCTCTAGGCAGGTTAAGTACTTCTTTCCTCTGACCCTCCCGTCTTCAATGTCCTGTGAGTATCACATTTTCTAAGCCCTCTTTCCTCATTATATTCCTTAGAAGTTTTAACTGTTTCTTTCTGAAAGTGTATTGGGGTAGAGAAATATGTTTGTCAAAAGCTAAGCAAAGGAAATCTCGTTAGAAATAAAGTAAAGAGTGCTGAATTTTTAAGTAATATTGCTTCTCCGAAATGGCAGAAAAACCTGGACGATTGTTGAAATTTGAGGCAATAGAATTGCGGTTCTACAGAATGATGCTGAAAATACATTGAACTGCACAAGTGAGCAACGACGAAGGTTTACAGAAAATGGAAACGAAAAGTACACTTTCGGTGAGTATTAGATAGATAGATAGATAGATAGATAGATAGATAGATAGATAGATAGATAGATAGATAGATTGGGAAGAAAACAAAAGATAGAGACAGTCCGAACGGAATATAGAGACGAACAGACTTAAATAGATTGATATGAACAATAGATAGATAGATAGATAGATAGATAGATAGATAGATAGATTGGGAAGAAACAAAAAGATAGAGACAGTCCGAACGGAATAGACGAACAGATTCTAAATTAGATTGATATGAACAATAGATAGATAGATAGATAGATAGATAGATAGATAGATAGATAGATAGATAGATTGGGAAGAAACAAAAGATAGAGACAGTCCGAACGGAATATAGACGAACAGACTTAACAGATTGATATGAACAATAGATAGATAGATAGATAGATAGATAGATAGATAGATTGGGAAGAAACAAAGATAGAGACAGTCCGGAACGGAATATAGACGAACAGACTTAAATAGATTGATATGAACAATAGATAGATAGATAGATAGATAGATAGATAGATAGATTGGGAAGAAAACAAAAGATAGAGACAGTCCGAACGGAATAAACATAGACGAACAGACTTAAATAGATTGATATGAACAATAGATAGATAGATAGATAGATAGATAGATAGATAGATAGATTGGGAAGAAACAAAGATAGAGACACAGTCCGAACGGAATATAGACGAACAGACTTAAATAGATTGATATGAACAATAGATAGATAGATAGATAGATAGATAGATAGATAGATAGATAGATAGATAGATTGGGAAGAAACAAAAGATAGAGACAGTCCGAACGGAATAGACGAACAGACTTAAATAGATTGATATGAACAATAGATAGATAGATAGATAGATAGATAGATAGATAGATAGATAGATTGGGAAGAAACAAAAGATAGAGACAGTCCGAACGGAATATAGACGAACAGACTTAAATAGATTGATATGAACAATAGATAGATAGATAGATAGATAGATAGATAGATAGATTGGGAAGAAACAAAAGATAGAGACAGTCCGAACGGAATATAGACGAACAGACTTAAATAGATTGATATGAACAATAGATAGATAGATAGATAGATAGATAGATAGATAGATAGATAGATAGATAGATAGATAGATTAAAGAAACAAAAGATAGAGACAGTCCGGAATGGAATAGACGAACAGACTTAAATAGATTGATATGAACAATAGATAGATAGATAGATAGATAGATAGATAGATAGATAGATAGATAGATAGATTGGGAAGAAAAACAAAAGATAGAGACAGTCCGAACGGAATATAGACGAACAGACTTAAATAGATTGATATGAACAATAGATAGATAGATAGATAGATAGATAGATAGATTAAAGAAACAAAAGATAGAGACAGTCCGAACGGAATATAGACGAACAGACTTAAATAGATTGATAAGTGAACAATAGATAGATAGATAGATAGATAGATTGGGAAGAAACAAAAGATAGAGACAGTCCGAACGGAATATAGACGAACAGACTTAAATAGATTGATATGAACAATAGATAGATAGATAGATAGATAGATAGATAGATTGGGAAGAAACAAAAGATAGAGACAGTCCGAACGGAATATAGACGAACAGACTTAAATAGATTGATATGAACAATAGATAGATAGATAGATAGATAGATAGATAGATAGATAGATTGGGAAGAAACAAAAAAAGATAGAGACAGTCCTGAACGGGAAGATATAGACGAACAGACTTAAATAGATTGATATGAACAATAGATAGATAGATAGATAGATAGATAGATAGATAGATAGATAGATAGATTGGGAAGAAACAAAAGATAGAGACAGTCCGAACGGAATATAGACGAACAGACTTAAATAGATTGATATGAACAATAGATAGATAGATAGATAGATAGATAGATAGATAGATAGATAGATAGATAGATTAAGAAACAAAAGATAGAGACAGTCCGAACGGAATATAGACGAACAGACTTAAATAGATTGATATGAACAATAGATACAGATAGATAGATAGATAGAGATAGATAGATAGATTGGGAAGAAACAAAGATAGAGACAGTCCGAACGGAATATAGACGAACAGACTTAAATAGATTGATAAGGAACAATAGATAGATAGATAGATAGATAGATAGATAGATAGATAGACGGGGAAGAAACAAAAAGAGAGACAGTCCGAACGGAATATAGACGGAAACAGACTTAAATAGATTGATAAGAACAATATAGATAGATAGATAGATAGATAGATAGATTGGGAAGAAACAAAGATAGAGACAGTCCGAACGTGAAATAGACGAACAGACTAAATGATTGATATGAACAATAGATAGATAGATAGATAGATAGATAGATAGATAGATTGGGAAGAAACAAAAGATAGAGACAGTCCGAACGGAATATAGACGAACAGACTTAAATAGATTGATATGAACAATAGATAGATAGATAGATAGATAGATAGATAGATAGATAGATAGATAGATTGGGAAGAAACAAAGATAGAGACAGTCCGAACGGAATATAGACGAACAGACTTAAATAGATTGATATGAACAATAGATAGATAGATAGATAGATAGATTGGGAAGAAACAAAAGATAGAGACAGTCCGAACGGAATATAGACGAACAGACTTAAATAGATTGATATGAACAATAGATAGATAGATAGATAGATAGATAGATAGATAGATAGATAGATAGATAGATTGGGAAGAAACAAAAGATAGAGACAGTCCGAACGGAATATAGACGAACAGACTTAAATAGATTGATGCGATCAATAGATAGATAGATAGATAGATAGATAGATAGATAGATAGATTGGGAAGAAATGAAAGATAGAGACAGTCCGAACGGAATATAGACGAACAGACTTAAATAGATTGATATGAACAATAGATAGATAGATAGATAGATAGATAGATAGATAGATAGATTGGGAAGAAACAAAAGATAGAGACAGTCCGAACGGAATATAGACGAACAGACTTAAATAGATTGATATGAAAAATAGATAGATAGATAGATAGATAGATAGATAGATAGATAGATTGGAAGAAACAAAGATAGAGACAGTCCGAACGTGAAATATAGACGAACAGACTAAATAGATTGATATGAACAATAGATAGATAGATAGATAGATAGATAGATAGATTAAAGAAACAAAAGATAGAGACAGTCCGAACGGAATATAGACGAACAGACTTAAATAGATTGATATGAACAATAGATAGATAGATAGATAGAGATAGATAGATTGGGAAGAAACAAAAGATAGAGACAGTCCGAACGGAATATAGACGAACAGACTTAAATAGATTGATATGAACAATAGATAGATAGATAGATAGATAGATAGATAGACGGGAAGAAACAAAAGATAGAGACAGTCCGAACGGAATATAGACGAATAGACTTAAATAGATTGATAAGAACAATAGATAGATAGATAGATAGATAGATAGATAGATAGATTGGGAAGAAACAAAAGATAGAGACAGTCCGGAACGGAATATAGACGAACAGACTTAAATAGATTGATATGCAAACAATAGATAGATAGATAGATAGATAGATAGATTGGGAAGAAACAAAAGATAGAGACAGTCCGAACGGAATATAGACGAACAGACTTAAATAGATTGATATGAACAATAGATAGATAGATAGATAGATAGATAGATAGATTGGGAAGAAACAAAAGATAGAGACAGTCCGAACGGAATATAGACGAACAGACTAAATAGATTGATATGAACAATAGATAGATAGATAGATAGATAGATAGATAGATAGATAGATAGATAGATAGATAGATTGAAGAAACAAAAGATAGAGACAGTCCGAACGGAATATAGACGAACAGACTTAAATAGATTGATAGAACAATAGATAGATAGATAGATAGATAGATAGATTAAAGAAACAAAAGATAGAGACAGTCCGAACGAATATAGACGAACAGACTTAAATAGATTGATATGAACAATAGATAGATAGATAGATAGATAGATAGATAGATAGATAGATTGGGAAGAAACAAAGATAGAGACAGTCCGAACGGAATATAGACGAACAGACTTAAATAGATTGATATGAACAATAGATAGAGATAGATAGATAGATAGATAGATAGATAGATAAATAAACAAAGATAGAGACAGTCCGAACGGAATATAGACGAACAGACTTAAATAGATTGATAGAAACAATAGATAGATAGATAGATAGATAGATAGATAGATTGGGAAGAAACAAAAGATAGAGACAGTCCGAACGGAATATAGACGAACAGACTTAAAACAGGGACGGACAGGAACAATAGATAGATAGATAGATAGATAGATTGGGAAGAAACAAAGATAGAGACAGTCCGAACGGAATATAGACGAACAGACTTAAATAGATTGATATGAACAATAGATAGATAGATAGATAGATAGATAGATTGGGAAGCAGAAACAAAGAGTGAGAGACAGTCCGAACGGAATATAGACGAACAGATCAAATAGATTGATAAAAGCAACGAATAGATAGATAGATAGATAGATAGATAGATTGGGAAGAAGATAGAGACAGTCCGAACGGAATATAGACGAACAGACTTAAATAGATTGATATGAACAATAGATAGATAGATAGATAGATAGATAGATAGATAGATAGATAGATTGGGAAGAAACAAAGATAGAGACAGTCCGAACGGAATATAGACGAACAGACTTAAATAGATTGATATGAAAAATAGATAGATAGATAGATAGATAGATAGATAGATAGATAGATAGATAGATAGATAGATTGGGAAGAAAA